>PVHP010001799.1:0-99508 GCA_004024765.1 Zapus hudsonius | reverse complement strand
CAAAAAAAAAAAAAAAAATGAACAAAATAGGCATATTTTTGTCTGCAGGTTTATTTTATTTTTTTTAAATATAAATTTATTGTCCATAATGAGTTACATTATTTAGTGGGCAAACCATGAGTTGTTATCCCAAATTCCCCAATTCCCCCCCCTCCCCATCCCTGATCAGTTGGATATCCTCCTCCGTGGGCTGTCTGTATTAGTCCTTGTAGCAAGGGATCCTGGATATCCTAGTACTCAGCCTGGTCTTCCTGCCCCAAGTGTGTTGTTACTGATGGGTGCCATGCCTCTGGACCGTCTCCCCCACCACGGCTCTCACAATCTTTCTGCCCCCTCTTCCGCTCAGTTCCCTGAGTCGTGGTGGGTGAGTATTAAGGCTGCCTTAATGTTGCGAGTTTAGGGGTCCTTGTGTCGAAAATCCTTGGTTTCTGTCTCAATGGCCTATCCTGTGTTGATTGAATGGCTGTGGTTATAGGTCCCTTGTTCATCTGTCATTGTCTGCTGGGTTCCCTATGGATCTTCCACTTTATGACTGTGGTGGCTCCTCTCTTGCCAGGATCTGGGTCATCGGCCTACGGTGGGTTGGTAGGGTTAGATGGGCCACAGCTCTGCAGGTTTATTAAATGAATGGCCTACTTCCACCAGCCAGCTGCACCACCTGAAGGTTTCACAGCCTTCCAAAACAGCACCACAAACTGGGGAACAAGTGTTCAAAACATAAGCCTGTGGGGGACATTTCAGATTCAAAAAGCGACTACGGGAGAGCCATTCCCAAGTGGCATTTTTACTGCACACCGAGTTCACATCCACACAAACGCAGGCCTGCCAAATGGGAGCGTCTGGCAAAGCCTGATGTTCACTGTCTTGGACTGTCTCATCAACCCACTGAAAAACTGTTCTAGGTCAGTTCATTCACTTGGGCTCATGTGGATCAGAGAACACTTTGTCCCCGGAGTGTGTAGGCCAACAGTCATGGGTTGGATTTGTGAATGTTATACTGTGTGCCTGGCACCGTGCTAAAGCAACATTCATACATGATCTTTCTGAGTCCTCACAAGTGTTGCCCCTTCTAAAGATGAGAAAACAGTGTGGCCTTGCTTCTGTTAACCAATCATCTGGTGGTGGGGTTGGCATTTGACTGCAGACAACCAGATTTTATAGCCCACCACACCAGTTCTGTCAGTATATTTGGTTTTTTTTTTGTATACACACATATCTAATCCATATGTGTGAGTATAGTATGTAGTTATTAATCCATGTGTAAAACCTTAGAAAAAGGTGGTGGACAGATGTGTAATTCCCTTAACCATGGGATCTTGGGAGAGGGTATGAACAAATGCTTATATTTATTCCACACATTCCTTTAATCTCTCTCTCTCTCTCTCTCTCTCTCTCTCTCTCTCTCTCTCTCTCTCTCTTTCTCTCTCTCTCTCTCTCTCATGTGCTCTCATGTAGCCCAGGCTGGCCTTAAACTCACTATATAGTTGAGATTGACCTTGAACTGATCTTCCTGCCTTCCCTTCCCAAGTGCAGGAATTAGAAGTTATCACTGCCACACCCAGCTCCTATAATTATTAATCCTTGAAACAAGCATGCATTATTCTTATACTAATAAAAATTGGTTTTGCTGTGTTTCTATTGGAGATGTTTACTGATTGCTTGAACGTGGTGACTGCTAGGAGCAGCTCTTCTTTTGTCTTCGAGATCTTTAAAAGGGTAAGCCATCAGGGCAGCTTCCCTAGTCCGTTAATTAAACTTTGGGACATTGAAACTGGCTAAGGGTGATGGCGGACTAGAAACCACTTTTATTCTGTTCACTTGCCTTCTAGCGAACAACATTCCTGCTTGGGGGCGGGGGATAAAAGGGCAAGCCATAAAAAATGACAAAACATCATTTGAATAGGAAGCACATGCAGAGACCTCATTCCTTCCAGACACACAAGACCAAACAGTTCACAGACTGCTTCAACCCAAACATGTGATGTTCTCACCCCAGTTTGGCTCATTCAGAAGTAAAATTTAAGCTGTTATTCCAACAAACAACACAAGGTAAGGTGCTCTTGTCTTTTTCTTTGCCACTTTGCGTACAGACCCTGACCTTGGTCAGCTCCTCTCCCAGGATGTAGGCTGGCTTGAAAAATGCCTGGACTCCCCAGGCGAATCTTGCAGATGCTTGGTTCATTCGTGTTGCAGCCTGCACCACTTTGTTCTTTGGGCTTCTTGGTGCACCTTCCGCCTCCGCTGAGCAGCGGCCTGAGCTTTGCCTGGGCTGCCCTTGGCCTTCCCCGCTCATTGCTTTTTTTGTGTTTCGCCTGAGCGCTTTCATTAGGACAGCCAAGGAGCTTTTTATGTTTAGGGCCATGTGCGGTGTTCTTGGACTTGTCTTTTTGTACCTTGGATCATTTTCTACTGGGTTGTCTTTCTCAATGCTTTATAGGCATTGGTTTTCATTTCTTTTTCTTTTTCTCTTTGAAATAGGGTCTTGCTATGTAGCTCAAGCTGCCCTCAAATCCACAATCCTCCTGCCTCAGCTTCTGAAATGCTGGAGTTACAGATGTGTGTTACCTTGTTCAGGCTTTTGGGTGTTGTATTTTGAGACAGGATCTCATGTATCCCACCCAGGCTGACCTCAGAATCCCTGCGTATCTAACTTGATTTTCTGATCCTTCTGCCGCTACCTCCCAAGTTGTGTGATTTCTGAGGTGTTGGTGATTGAACCCAGGGCTTTAAACATCTGGGAAAGCTCTCTATGACCCGAGCTACATCACCAGACCATCTATTTTTAAAAATAGTTCAAATGATAGTCACTTTTCACATAGTTAAGATGCGGCAATAATAGTAGCTACAGTTTAGTGACTGCGACTCATGCCAGGCATTCGTCCGAGGATTTTTATATGCAGTAGTTAATTTAAATATTCATATAGGAAACTGAGTCACCGAGAAGCAGAAAAAACTAGCCGGAGTTCCCAGCACAGCAGGCTGGTTCCTGGCATTTCCCTCCACAGTCTGGAGCCCTTGTTTGGTCTGCAGAGGCCCCTGGAGCTCTCCTCCTACACTGAGGTGTCTGCTGCCCCAGCCACCTTTTAAAGTCTGCAGTACTCCTCAATGGAGTAGCCGTGTCCACTTCCACATCGACGAGACCAGACCCCGAGCCCTAGGATCTCATTCGGAAGGAAAGTCCAACAGGACTCGACCTGGCGTGAAGACAAGTCCTGGCTGAAAGCCAGGGTCCAAGACCGGCGTGCAAGGGGGCTGGGGTGGGGGAAGCAGAAAGGGCTGGGAGACCGCGAGGCTCCCGCTGGGATCCAGACGCTGCCATGTGATCTCCATACAGACATGACCGCTGATGGACGTCCAGAGCCACTGACAAAACAAGCCAACGGTGTGATGGTGAGGACGGGCTCTGTGGGCGCTGGCCTGGGGGCTAAAGACCCCACAGTCCCGGGTGCGTCCCGGGGGAATGCTCCCACCCCACGAAGAATTCAAGTTTGCATTCTGCCCAGTGGGAGGCTTCCTCCCTTTGCGGAGGGCGGTCCACGTCACTTTGAAAACCTGTGCACCGCCCCCCACACCCCTCACACGGCCACCGCCCTCGTCAGCCGCCAGCTCGCTCTAGGGACCCCCACGCCGGAGCCGATTCGGCTCTACCCCCCGAGATCCAAGCCCGCCGCCCAGACTGGCGCCCGCCGAGGAAGCGAAGCAGCGGCGAGGCGGGAACCCAGCCAGGAACCCGAGCCCGCCGGGCCAGGCCCCGCCCCCAAAACAGACCCCGCCCCCAGGACAGACCACGCCCCGTGACAGACACACCCCCAGGCCAAGCCACGCCCCAAGGCAGCCCCGCGGCAGGCCCCGCCCCTCAGGGGGCTCACCCCGCCCAGACAGTAGGACCACGCCCCCAAGCTAACACAGGCCTCGTCTCGGCCACGCCCCTCTAGGATCGCCCTGCCCCGAAGCCCCGCCCAGCGCAGGGCCACGCCTCCCTCCTTCCCTCCGCCCGCCGGCTGGCGGTCTTCCCCGCGCGCGCCCGCGGTCCGCGCCCCGGCCCCGCCCCGACCGGGACCACCTCCCTCTCCTCTCCTCTCCGCCCGTCCGCGGGGCGGGGGCCGAGCGCTCCGGGCTCCTCGCCGCCTTCGCCTCGTCCACAGCCTCCGTCCGCCACGGAGATTCCCGGAGCCGCGCGTGCCCCCGGCCGGGCGAGCCCCGGACGCCCGGAGAGCCGCAGGAACCCGAGGGCGCCATGCGAGCCAGGTAGGCGCGCGGCGGCGGGAGCGATCGGGGCGGGTGCGGGCGGCGCTCCCCGAAACCTGCGGGCCCTCGCCCTTTCTCCGCGCTCCCGGGCACATCCGGCGCGGCCAAGCCCCGGGCCACCCCGCGCCCCCTGTGCGCGTCCGCTCCCGGCTGCGGGGACTGCCGGCCGGGCGGGCGGGCGGCCTGGGGAGCTCCGGGGAACGGCGGGGGGCGCGCTGGGCTCGCCCGGCCGGCCGGGGGCTCCAGGAGGGTGCCGAGGGGCCCGAGCGCGGTCTCGGGGAGGAGGGAAGGGCTCGCGGTTGGTTTCTGGCTAAACTTGGTGACAATGCACATTTCAACTTCTTCCCAGAGCCCTTTCCGAGGATGAAATTGAAAACCCCGGTTTCTGGCGTGGCGTCCGGGTGACCGGGCAGCCGCGGGGTGACAGCGCCGGCGGCCGGCGCGCGGGTGGGACCGACTGGGATGGATAGTGGAGCGGTGTTCTCTCCAAGTGGTGTTTACCGGGAAGCCGCCGCGCGCGCGCGCGGGTGGGCGTCTCGCAGGGTCCCCGCCTTGAATCAGGCCTGGAGAGTGAGGGGCTTGCCATGTGCACCGCGGAACAGGCGGTAGGAACCCGGAGGTGCCAGCGCCGGCCCTTCCCGGGTGTGGGGTGCCGGCCGATGTCGCGAGCAAGCTGGGCGCCCCGCAAGCGGAGAGGGTTGTGGAGCCTCGTGGATCCTCGCGATTTGAACGGGAATACCGGGCTGGCTTTCATTCGTGCAGCAGACTGGGGCTGTGTGATTTATCAGCAGCGATAGAGTTCGCGTAACTTTTGTTTTGATCTCGAAAGCAATGTGTGCCCGGAGCAGAACATGGAAACCGCAGCCGTGCCCATCCCAGCTCTCCCCAGCCTCCTGTGTTTACATTCGTGGGGATCGCAGCCCTGCAGACAGAGTTAATTGTTTCTTGCTTAAGCGGAGAAAACCCCTTTATGCATCCTTCCCCTCCCCACCTTTCTAAATATGCTTGTCTTTGGGGTTCAAAGTTAGGATTTTTGGCCGAGCTCTCCACACACGTTGTTTCTGCCTGTCTTGGGTCGTCTTCGGGTGGGCTGCTGTTCATCACACGGAGGGCCTAGATGGAGAGATGGGGGCGACCCGGTGCCCCAGCCCTGTCTGTGGCTTTGGTTCTTTGCCTTGTAAAAATGATGGTAATAATTCTCAATGTGCTTCCCAGGCCACCATAAAAATTAATGGGTGGTTTGCGGAGCGTTTTGACATCCTTGGATGGACAGCGACTGTAGTTCACCGTGCTGGGGAGCATTTAGCTGTTCTATGGAGTCATCCAGTAAAACAGGCTGCCACCCACCTGACCACTCTGCCCAGGAAAGTCCAGGCAGGTTCCATGGACCCTGAAGGAGTACATTCCTAGTTCCCTGTAGGCAGAGGTCAAATCCTTCCAAGTGCAGAGCTTGGAGAAGCTGGGTTTCTCAGACTTCCTCTCCTGTGGTTTCTGACCCTGTGTAGATAGATGGCCTGAAGTCAGGGAGCACTGATGCGTGGTGCAGCTCTGTAGAATCGAGTGGCCTGCGAAATGCCTGCCCAGGCCACCATCCAAGGAGGAATGGTTGATTCTGGGAAGATGCAGAAAGAGAACAACCTGGCTTCCCAGAGATTTGTTTTATGGCTCACGTGTTTACCAAATGAACAATGACCGGCTCCCACACTGGCTGCAGAAATGCCAGAGAGGTCTCTGTGGGCTTTTCCTTCCTTTCCTGTTGTCCAGAGGTCCAGGCTCTGTGCTTTAATGTCCTTTAAAGAACAATTAATAGGGACCCAGAAGGAGGTGCCACACAGACCGCCTTTTGTCCTCAGCCTGTCCGGGTTCCCTTGGCCCCCACCCCCATCCCAGGAGCCAGGGTGGAAGATCTTTATGTCACTGGTCACCCTTTGATAGTTTCGTTTTTAGTTGTTGCTCCTACTGACACTTTGATGTGGCCCCCTTCTGGTAGCAGATCTGAGCTCAGGCGGGGGCTTGGAAGGGCCCAGAAAGTGGCTGGTAAGTTGTTGATAAGGTGTCCTTCACTCTGTCATTGTTAAATACAAGTTGTGCTGTTAATTTTCTAGGTGGAGGGAGGAAGGGGGAGTCTTCCTGGAATTTCTCCTTTGCTGTTTGCTAATCCGGCAGCAGGCTGGAATTATTTCCCTCTGGGTTGTTTGAATAGGCTTTCTTCTTATTTTAATGTTGGTCTCTAGTCTGATAATAAGATATGTGAATGAATGATGAATGAAGTTTACGCCCTTGGTTCCTGGGAGAGCCTCCTAGGCTTGGATCCTCTGATCCTGGCCAGTTATGAGCTCCTGAAACGCGTGGGAGGTGTGTGTGTGTGTGTGTGTGTGTGTGTGTGTGTGTGTGTGTGTGTACACGCCTCCAGGGGAAAGGCCTTGACCCTACGGAAATCAGAGCCAACATGTTCCTAGCTTGCTGTCCTGTTTCCTAGCTCCTGGGCACAGCTCCTTAGCTCCCTGTTGGAGGCACCCATTTGGAGGCCAATTCAGTAAGAGTGGGCTTCCCCTGTTATGTTCACGGTCAACACTTGCTGAGTTATGTTGGGTTGCCTTTTGCCTTGTGAGACTTGGAGTCAGGACCCTGGGACATTTCCCAAGGTGCTGGAGATGGACACTAAGACTGTTTTACCCCAGAGTTTCAGCCTGATGAGGACACATGGTTTGGCCAGCAGATAGTAAGCCATCTTGTTTCCACAGCCTCCAGAAGGCTAGCTGGGTCCTAAGCCCTCCAGCGACTTGCACAACAGAAACTTAGACACCCTCCCCCCTTTGGAGAGGTGACAGGAAGATAATTCACCAAGCCCTAAGACACTCAGAACACAATGCAACTTCTTATTCAGTGTCCTCCAGGAGGCTCTGGACAGCTACTCAGTGGGCCCTAGGGCATCTGTGTTACATAACTTCATCCCCTGGGCACAGGGACCAGTTCCTGAGAACTGTCTGCAGAAGACAAGGAATGCCGAATGTTTTTAAAAGGAAGGGAACTGTCACATCACATACAGAATATCTAGTCTCCTGCCCACCTGTGAGGTGCACCTGGCACACCTTCAACAGCAGCAAGCTAATATGGCTGAGAGGGGTTAATGTGGCCTGCTGAGTCCAACTGATGTCACTGGAGAGACTGAGGACCCGTGACACCAGGTCCCAGACTCTCTTCAGAGTCTTCATAGACACTGTCGCTGACAGAACATAGCCAGTAGTTTGAAGTGTACTTAAGCTTGCATTTGAACCTGGGTCTGCTCAGTCCAGAGTCCTCCATCACACCTCACGGTGCAAAATTCAAGAAACAGCTCTCAGTCATGCATTTCAGGGGTGTCAGTAGATAGAAAGTAGGTGATGAAACCTTCTCAGCCCAGTGGAAGGCAGCCGGGGGTTGCCTTTGCCCTGCCTGCCTGTGGGTGAGGCTTGGTTTCTCTGGAAGACCAGGATTCCAAAGTTGGGAGAATCTGGTCTGAAGGCTGCCTTTGTACCACAGAGAGGGTGTTCTGGACAGATGAGATCACAGGAGAAAGAGATTATAGGAAGGCTGTTAAGTCAATGTAAGATAAGGGTTCCACCTTCCTCTTTACAATCAAATAAATGACATACTAATGAGATTATTCTTATCTGCTTGGCAGAGACTTGTCTCAAGAGAACTCTGGATGTCTGTTATCCAACTCTCAGAACAGATTGAAAAGAATCCTTTCTTTGAGAAGATTTTATGGCTCCAAATTCTTATCCAGTCTTCTCCCCCTGGCCATCCTGAGGTGACTGGGAGCCTCCCATGGTCTCTGCAGGCCTGTTTTTCCAGACTCGGTGTAGGAGGCCAGGAGCCAGGTGTGTGCTGAGAACCTGCTGAGAGGTAGAAAAACAAAGAACCCAAAAGGTACCATTTGCCAATTCCTGTGGTGTAAACATTCCCACCTGGCCGATTTTAAGCTGACAGCGTGGGCTGGCAGCATTCCTACACATTTTACCATGTGTGGGAGCCAGGGAGCTCTGGTTTCAGCTCCCCTTGTATGTTCAGGGTTCTCCTCCCATTCCCAAGACCCTTGGGTGATGCTGCATTTATGACTAGCTTATGCTTGGGCTGGGTCTGGCTGGAAAGGCTTTTGTGGGGGTCACGGTGCAACCTAATTTGACCAGCAAGAGGACTTCAAAACTCGGCAGGCAACCCATATGCAAGGAAACTGGACAGAGGCGGGTACACCCCGCAGGACAGCAACTGACCTTGGCAAGCCAGGGGAGCTAGGCCAGCCCAGCTTAAAAATGTGCTTTTCACCCTTATTCGAGCTTGAGCCTGATGCTCTCTGGGTGTGGGCCTCAATGTCTGTAGCTGTTCAGAGCTCCCAGATGACTGCTGGGCGAGCCTTGGCTTCATCACCACTGGCGGAAGGGGTCTGTGAGAGGAGAGGCTTGGGCGGGCAGCTTGACCCCGAATTTGAAATCAAGTGGCTGAAAACTTCCCTTGTGTAGAAGGACCATGTGAGGAAGCTGCTGCCTTCCAGAGAGAGGCAGAAGGTTGCCAGTCTTCCCGGCTGCCCACCATTGTCTTTCTTCAGTGGTCCATCCTCGCCTGGTGGTGACCTCCCTTACTTGGCTTTGGTTGCTGGACTGGGCAGGATGGGAATGGTCCTCCAGTGTGCGTGATGAACTGATGTTTATAGCGGAGGCAGCGAAGCCTGCAAGCATTCCCAGGACTAGCCAGGGGAAGGATGGAGAAACTCCAGGGCCCTTGTCAGAATCCTTGAGTTGGGTGCACACATAAGTAGCTTATCTTTTCTGTGTCATAATTAGCAGTAAAATTATTTTAAAATCTGAGAGATTTCTTTAGAGGCAGTAATTAACACACAAGGGAAGTGTTCTCCAACCTCAGCCAGCCAGAGTTAGCAGGTCTAGCTGGGAAGGGGCAAACCAAGCCCTTGGGAGCAGAATTAAGGGAGGCACAAGGTGTCAGGGAAGGACTGCTGGGTAACGGGCTCCTCTCACATCTGGAGCCCAGATATTGGAGACTTAGTGTGACTAGGTAGGCCACCTACTCTTGTCACCCGTGAAGGTAGGTGGGAAGGCTAAGGGTGTGTCAGGGCAGAAGCAGGTAAGGTGGGAGAGCAGGTAGTGTGTGTCCCTGAGGTGACGGTGTGATGGTTGGGGGTGGGTGGCTGAGAGCCTCATGCCAACTATACCTTGTTCCCGTAGTCTAATGGAGGCGCTGGGTGTGTGGTTTGCGTGATCTCTGTAATTGAGGCCGCAGGGAACTTCCAAGGGAGGGAGAACAAGAAATGGCCAGTAAGAAGAGAAAACAAGCATCACTTGAGGCAGGCAGGATGACTGGAACCTGGGGCCTGGGGATCAGGAGGCCTGGGCTGGGCTGGGCTAGCGTGGGCCGAGGGTCCCAGGGAAGGATCATTGGAGCAGCTGGCTGATCACCTTCCCCAGGGACCTTCCCACGCCGTAGTTCATGTGATGTTTCCACAGCCTTTGTGAGCCCTTGCGTGGGGGCATGGGACTTACTTGTCCCGAGGTCTCGGTTCATGGGACACTTTTGCCCTCCAGGCCTAGCTGAGCCTCCCTGGGCTGGCCTAGCTCCCCTGGCTTGCCAAGGTCAGTTGCTGTCCTGCGGGGTGTACCCGCCTCTGTCCAGTTTCCTTGCATATGGGTTGCCTGCCGTTGTATCTGTGTGCCACAGGCCGGTGGGGGACCAGCCAAGTGAAACGCAGAGGTGACAAGTCTAACCTCTTAGGCTTCTCAACCGTTTAAAACTTCTTACATTATATGGCCAAAGTAATTTCTGGCTTATGAATATTAATCAGCTTACTTATAAATGCTGTCAAGTCCCATTCCAGAGTTGTATGCAATTTAATTTTTAATCCAGGCAGCCTTACCTTGCCTTGGTTTACCCATTTTATGCTATGCTCTTTGTAAGAGAGTGTGGATTTTTTAAATGAAGTACCCTAAAAACACATGTGCATTTAAGCATTAAGTCACTGTCAGGAGTATGGCTCTGATTGTGACATGAAATGTTAGCATTGTTCCGGCGCATAAATGGAAAATCAAGGTGCGTGTTCACATCTAGCAGAAAATAATTAGTTGATGCTAATAGAAGCATATAAACAATTCACTTAGGCTGCTAGCCCCGCGGCACCAGCCCAGTGGCTGCTGGGATACAGTGGTTAAGTGGGGTGCAGCCCAGGGGCTGCTAGTGTTCAGTGGTTAAGTGGGTGCAGCCCTTCTTGCTGTCTGGTCCTCACCCCTCCTGCACATCCCCTTGCAAAACAAGCTTTTCTGTTCTGCTCTGATTTCAGAAATCTGTACCAAAGGTGTTGCTCTATTCCTGACTCTTCCTGGGCAGCCACTGGACCAGAAAATGACATTTTGCATTTGAGCTCACTCCAGGTCCATGGTTTGTGGAGGGGTGGGAGACTGTGTGACGTCAGGATCTGTCGCCAGCTAGCCCTCAGCAGCCAGCTCCCCACAGTTCACTACACACCTGTTCATGTTTTCTCAGCCCCACCTGTGGTCTCAAAACTGTTCACATAGTGGGGAAAGAGATGTCAGTAGAGCGGTTGTGTCGCCAGGAAAATGGCCTGGTCATTGGTGACTTGGCCAGTGGGACAGCTCACCCTCAGAACCAGAGTACCAGGTTTGGTATTCTCTGGGCATTCCATTTCACCTTTAAAGACCATACATGTTTACCTTGCTCCATTATTCAAGGTTCTGAGGGGAGGAAGAGGAAGAGAGGCTAAACGCTGTAGGCTCTCTTTATGTTGCAGGCCTGGCATTGGTGTGCCCTGTCTGCAGTGCAGGAGGCCAGGCAGCAGGTTACTGGAGGCCTCTGCGTCTTGTGGTTAGGAGTCCTTGCCTGCTGTGACAGTTGGTATTGATAAGTAGCTTGTGTCCACTACATGCATTTTATAGGTAACCGAGTTGTCCGGGGAATGGGAGCTTGTGACTTTTTTCTTCTTAAAACTAAAACACCTGCTTTCATATTAGACTTATTAAATAATGACGTTAGTTTTGGAAACATTCGAAACTGTAAAAAGCCTGTGTCAGCAAGAATTCTACCATTTCTGTCGTGTGTGTGTGTGTGTGTGTGTGTGTGTGTGTGTGCACATGCGTGTGCGTGTGCCAGGTGTCTACGTGATGTCATTTGCCGTGATATTCTTTGGAGAAAAGGGTCTCTCACTGAGCCTGGAACTCACTGATTCAGCTAGTTAGCAAGTCTCAGAGATCATCTGTTTCTGCCTCCCAGAGCTGGAATTACAGATGTGTACCACCATGCCCACATATGTAAATGGGTGCTGGGGATTCGAACTCAGGTCCTCATTCACATAATTACCACTTTACCCCAATGAGCCATCATCTCTCTGGCCCAAGATTTTTAAAAATATCTTTGCATGTAAACACAGGTTCTCCAAACAAAAGTGGGACGACACACAGAGACGTCACTGAGCTGTGGCACACAGCAACTTTTCAATAACTGTTGTGTTTGTTCAGTGAACATTGTGCTTTTAAAAACCACTTAGCTAAAATTGTTGACGTTTTCAGGTCAATAAATATGGGCTTATATCCCTGCTTTTGACGTCAGCTTTGCCTAGGGGTTTACCATGCTCATTTAGCGAGCTCTGTGACAACGGGGTTTGAAATTCTCAACTGCATTGGGTGAAGTACTGTATCTCTCAGTGTATCGTCTCTTTGGAATAAATCTTATATTTTGCCCAGAATCTATAGAGCTTCTCACCATATGGACTGTTTTGGTGACTGTGTAACCAGGGTGCAAAAAAGCACCCAAGAAAGTGGTGAGAAGTTGGGACAGCTTCTGATTGCTGTGAGAACAGCCTCCCTTGCTGGCCTCTTAGGGGTGGGTTGTGTTGTCCTGATACAATTCACACTGCCATGGGATGACATGCTTCTTTTGGGGTCCTGGGGACCCCTTCTCCTCTGAAGGGGGTGAGGCACGATTTCCATTTGATTTGTTCGGCTTCAAGAACTGTGGCCCTGAGCACATCCAGGGCACACTGATGTCTGGAGGGATTTGTGGGTTCTGGCCCTTGATCAACTGTGACAAGATGGACTTCAGTGATTTGGTGCTGAGAATGGCACGTGACTTTCAGGACCTGTGCCTTCTGCTGATGGCTGGGCCATATTTTGGTGTCAGACTGTGGTCTAGTGTTAGGACTTCTCCATCCTGGCAAGAGAGGAAAACTAATTTATGGGTGGAATATTTTTTGGCCTGTCTCCTGAGGGTGGTTTTGGCACTCATCGTTTTTGTGACTCATCCATCTATTGGTAACATGAGGCAGCACTTTGGGGGCCTTGTAAAATCCTAACGAGGGTCAGGGGCTGGCAGGCATTCCACAACCCTTGGGGCTCATTAGCTCTGCTTTTTGGTTAGAGTGCCAGGTAGGCCTTCCTTGGGCTTAGGGTCAACCTATTGCATTTAAAAACACATTAAATGCCTGGCCTGGCTGTGTAGGCAGAGGAGGTGGTGAGACCCCAAAGACATCTTTGCCTTCAAGGCATTTACTGGCACTGAAGAGGATGTTAACATGTACAGGGAGGAGGGGAGGGCTCAGAGGTTGAAGTGGAGGGTCCAGGCAGGCTCCCCAAGAAGCTTTAGGACATGAAGGGTTGAGTGGTCTCTGTGGGGCTCAGTGGGGAGGCTTGCCTACTCCAAGAAGCCAAAAGGAACACAGTTGGGGAGGATGTCCCAGGAGTCCCTGGGAGGGATGCCAGAGGCAGGTGGCTGGTCGGACAGGCCCTGCTGGGCATCCACCAGTTTGAACTTTATCCGAGGACACTGGGAAAACTTGATTAGATGTGTAAGCATGACTTGGGAGGTGGGGGATGGGGAAATGAGCCTCCCAGGGGGTGAGCTGCCCAAGGGGTGACATCTCAGCTTGGGTCCCTTCCTCATGGCCCTGGCACCCCTGGCAGTTGAGTTTGACTCTCTGCCCACAATGCCACGTGAACACCACACAGGTAGAACTTCTCCCTCTATGTCTGTTTCCAGATTCTCACACAGCACCCTCTGAATGAAGAAGGCATCCTGTACAGCTCCCCAGAGCTACTGTTACTGCCCCAAATGACCTTTAAAACAAACCTTGCAATTGATTATTAAAGGAGTCCCAGCAGTCTTCTGTTCTGCAGAAAGAGACGAGGAAGTGTAGATTTTGCAGTTTTAAACCACATTGGCACCCAGTTGATGGAGGAATGGGGAAACCCAGCCAGCATCACGTGCCTTCCTGCGACCAGGCAGATGCCCACGTGAAGACCACTGTGGACTTACAGCCCACTCACCACCAGAGAGATGTCTGTTTAACCCTTGCAAATCCAGCTACTCCCAGCGCTTTCTGGGAAACTTGAGAGCTAGCAGCAGTCCTTGGCGTGCCCAGTGTAAAGCCATCATCTTTCAGGGCTCAAAGTTAGCCATGAAAGCTGGGAGCAATGTCGTAAACACTCAGGGTTTTGTTTTGTTTTGTTCCAAATGTGGAAATTAGCTGCTTGCTGAGTTGGGAGTTCGATGGTCATCCTGGGAAGGGGCTCCTCTGCTGAACAGGAAAAGCAGAGAGCAGCAGGGATCCCCATGGTGAGAGGCCTATGCCAGCCGCACAGCCAGGGCGAAGTGCTGGTTCACTGGATGGAAAGTTGGGCATTATGGGAAAATCTTAGGCCCTTAGCAATTTGAGGATGCAGACTCGCTTATGGTCTTTTGTCATCAGACAGTGCTGCTGGGAACTGCAACAGCCAACTCCACAGAGCTCGCAGGGAGGGCCCAGCAAAGGACTTGAAAAGTCCTGGGTGCTCAGGTGTGAGATGAGGGAGGCTTGGAGCAGGAGGACCTCTCCTTCCCCCGTCTCTCAGGAAGCCAGACGAAGCGCCCATTTCACATGGCTTGGGAGCTGAGAGGGTCAGGGAGGCTTCTTCCAGACACTGCAGCAGGCTCCTGACTTACTCAGTCCCCAGCACGCCTCTGGGTCACTAGTGCTGAGAGCTTGGGGCCGAGGCCAGTGTAGGAGCGTGGGGTCTGTAACCAGCTCATGGTTAGCCGAATGAATGCATCTTGAGTTTCATTTCCTGTGTGTCTCTAAGCTCTGTCACACCCACTTCTGCGGGTCCCTGAGCCTTGGATGCTTTCTGATTTCCTTGTTTTCCTTTGGATTTACGAGAGTCCTTCAGGGACTTTGGATGGAAATCAAGTCATTTTTATTGGTGGCAAATAGCCCCACTCCAAGTGACTCCAAGTGACAATACAGAGCTCGCTTCAGGCTTCATTGAGCTAACTCTACACTTGATAGCAGAAGTATTCAAAACGATGCCTCCCCATGCTGAGAGGCGTGTGTGTGTGTGTGTGTGTGTGTGTGTGTGTGTGTGTGTGTGTGTGTGTGTCCTCCCTCCCTCCCTCCTGATTCTTGGCTGTTCATACGTGAACATACGCATGTCTGTTAAGTCAGGATGAGGGTAGTAATATAACAGGCCTTTGATAGCATTGTCCTTAGAAACTCTTGATGGTTTTTGCATCATACGAATGTGTAGTGTGTTTGCACACATGTACGCATGTTTGTATGTGTGGGTGCCAGCGCTCTCATGGAGGTCATCGGTTGACATTGGGTGTCTTCCTTAGTTGCTTGCTACCTGTTATTTGAAATACCATCTCACTGAATTTACCAACGCTCACCAATTCAGCTAGTGAGTCCCAGAGATTCTCCTGTCTCCTCCTCTCCATTCCTGGGCTGAAAGGTGTGTGCTACCACATTCAGCTTTTTCTTTTATTCATTTATTTGAGAGAGAGAGAGGCTGACAGAAAGATGAGCACACCAGGGCCTCCAGCCACTGCAGACGAACTCCAGATGCATGTGTCACCTTGTGCATGTGGCATTACATGGGTACTGGGGAATCAAACGGGGACCTTAGGCTTTGCAGGCAGGTGCCTTAACTGCTGGGCCATCTCTTCAGCCCACAGTCGGCTTTTTATGTGGGTGCTGGTGATCCACATTCAGGTCTCATGCTTGCATAGCAAGCACTTTACCCACAGAGCCATGTCCCCAGCCCCCCAAAGTCTTCATTTTTATGCCCCAGCTGAGGAGTCTGGGAACTCTAAGGAACATATCAGCGCTGGGAACCATAGGAGCCAGCCATGACTGAAGTCCTGCTCATCTGCACGAGGCTGTCTTGGCCCTCACCTGGCATCGGCTCTTCTCATTCCAGGGCGAACAGAGCATTGCCAGAACCAGGCTGTTCTGTGGGAGGCAGGATGACATGTGAGGATGTGGTGGTGGGGTCCGAGGCTCCTCATCCCTCCCTCTAGCACCTTGTTTGCCCCTGTGCCCAAGTCCTCACCTTTTGGAGAGTCCCTGTGGCCACTCTCTGCCCTCCACCCCTGCGCTTTCTCTGTACTTCTCTGTAGCATTGGCCTGACGCTCATGGCAAAAGAGGGTTTCTGCACTCATGTCTGGCACCTACCCTTCTTCCTCATCTTGTCTTGTCTATCCTTCCCTGGATCCTCCCATCTGGCCTGTCCCTCGCTGTGGAGAAAGTCAGTTTAGCCACCTTGCCCAGAGACGTGACATGAAGCCCTCCTTTATGATGTGTGACCCTGACTGTGTCTTCCTCCATCACCTCAGCTGCCTAAAAGTCATTGGAGAGGGTGGTTTTCTTCTCTTAAAAAAAAAAAATGGATTTAGATCGGTTTTGTGAATCCTCAGACCCAAATTGAAGATTGTTCCTTGGGCTACAGACATACACGTTACAGCAGAAACTACAGGAAGAAAGCAACACTGTTTCTCCCTCCACGTGACCATCTTGGTCATTTGAAGCAGTCTAGCACTATGGCTCCATTTTCACATTTTCATACAGCACAGTTTCTAGAACTTTCTCATCCTGAAACATTGAAACTTGGTGCCACCCTCCTCCCCAGCCCCAGGCACACACCATTCCACTTTCTGTCTGAATGTCCCTGCTCCAGGTCCTCACACAAGTAGAATCTAACAGGGTTTATCCTTTTGCAACTGGCCAATGTCACTGAGTTAATGTCCCCAGGGTTCATCTGCTACCATTTAGGGTTGTGTAGTATTCCACCACCTTGTGCCCATCTGTTCTACCCAGACATTCAGTTGCCTCTTGCTTATTGCGTGATGCTGCTGTGAACCCGGCTGTGCAAAGTTCTCTTGGAGACCCTGGTCTCTGTCACCTTTCGCATACACACAGAGGTAGCTGCATCAAGTGGCAAGACTGTTTTCAGCTTTTTGAGTTTTCTGTATTTTGCATAAAGGTCTAACCACTTCACTTCCCATCGACAGTGAGTGTGCAAGGGCTCCACGCTCCACATCGGTAAGTGTGCAAGGGCTCCAGGGGCACATAGTTTACTGTTTTATTCTAATTTTGATAGCATCGTCATGTGTGCATTGGTGTCTCACTGTGTTTTTTTTTAAATTTATATATATATATATATATTTATTTATTTATTTATTTATGGGAGAGAGAAGGGGGAGGCATGCCAGGGCACCTTAGCTGCTGTAAACAAACTGCAGACCACATGCACCCTTTTATGCATCTGGTTAATGTGGCTACTGGGGACTCAAACCCAGTCCTACTGGCTTTGCAAGCAAGCGCCTCTACCTGCTGAACCATCTCCTCAGCCCCTGTTGAGGTTTTGATTTGCATTTCTCTGATGTTCTCATGTTTGGCTGTGCTGGCTGGCTCCCCGGTTCCAGACAACGTTTACTGGGGGTGATTTTGCAAGGCCAATAAAAATGAACCCAGGTGAGTTGTTTCGGATACTGCCTGCTTTGTCCCATTTGGAGGTGATGTCCACAGACACAGACGGAGGCATTCTTCCCTCTGGAAGGAGGGACACCCTCACCCACCAGTGCTCCCTGAAGCCACCTACACCCTTGAAAATTGGGGTTCTGGTTTTTTTTTTCTTGAGACAGGATTTCATATAGCTGAGGGTGACCTTGAACTACTGATTCTGCCTCTACCTCCTCTCCAGCACTGGGATTACAGGTGTGTGCCGCCACACCCAGCCTGTAATGACTGAATGTGTGGACATAACTAACACATGTGGCACTGAACAGCGCACAGCACAACTCAGAAACCTCCCAGTGCAGACTTGGGTCCGAGAACACAAGCTCCTGGCCAGGGACTGACGTGCTTGAGTAATCCATACTCATCATAGAGACTCCAGGGTAAGCCCATTACTGTGAGATAAATAAACACACTGTGCATTTTCAAAATGGAGGTCAAGCTGCTCTCTCTCTCTCTCTCTCTCTCTCTCTCTCTCCTTCCTTTCTTCCTTCCTTCCTTTTCCAGGCAGGGCACAGGGACAGTCTATTGGCCACATCAGCACGAGCTTTGCTCTGCCTGGCCACCTCAGAGTGGTAGCACCAGACCTGAGCCTCTTGTGTTTTATGTTTCTTGGGAAAAGGACACAGTACACCACATTCATAATTTGGGGAATGTGCATGTGTGTGCAGATGTGCACACCCCGTGCACACATGTGGAGGCCAAAGGAAGTCATCCGGGTTCTCCCGTTGCTCTTCTGCCTTCTTCCCTGAGACAGAGTCTCTCACTGCTCCTGGAGCCTCCTGTTTTTCTGTTAGACTGGTTGATCAGCGAGCCCCGGCCATCCACTTGGCCCTCCCTCCTCCCCAGAGTTCTAGGCATACACAGCCATGCCTGGGTGTTTATGTGGGTGCTGGGGGTCTGAATCAGTATTCTTACCATTGAGCCATCTCTCCAGCCCCCTCCCCATCTCCCCCCGGCTCTTGAACAGACTGCAAAGGCATTTCATGCCTTCTTCAGCCCAGCCGCCAGGCCAGCCTGCTTCCTTTCTCAAGCCTGGATTCTGGGGTGTGTGAGGCCAGCCCCCAGTGCTATTCCAGGTCCCCTGGAGTGTCAGAGCTCAGTAGTACCTCCCCAGTCCCAGGGACACTGTCATTTAGAGATTCAGGAAGGTCAGTCCATCCTTGTTACCTGGCTACAAATGCTGATTGGGAAGCATGGCAAGGGTGAATCACAACGTGGGCACAGCCCCAGGGTGAAGAACATTATGGATCCCGCCCCTGACTTTGTGGGGCCCACTTGGAAGCCCCAGGAATCATGTGTGACAAGAACATGTTGCCCCCAGCGATGCTACTAACTTTCGTAGCATGGGGAAACCCAGGCTCCTCCCTAGCTGCTTCCCTGGACAGAGGAAGTTGAGCAGGTTCTTGTCTTTACGTTGGAGTATTGCTGGAGTTTCACCATGGTAGGCCCTGCCCGTCTGTGACACGTGGCGATTTGTAATGGGGATCCTAAGAAAGCACCCGGATTAGAGGCTGTGTGCAGCGTGCCTGGCTTGGCCTGTATCCTGCCCCGTGGAGACAGCTGCACCAGCCCCAGCTGCCTTCTAAGGGGTTCTGTCTTAGAACTGGCAGGGAAGGTGGGCGTGCACAGGGACAAGCTCTGGAGCAATGCGAGGACTCCTTGGGAGAACTTGTGGGTTGAATTGCTACCCCAACCAGAACCAGCCTGTGCCTGGCTACTGGTGTTCCCTGTCTGCCAAGCCCAGCAGAATGCAGACCCTCACTGAGATCACAGTAGAGGGCCATGAGCCCAGACATCTGGCTATAGCTAAGTGTGGCATTTGGAGCCCAGTGCCATGGACTCCCGTGAGGTGGCCACTATGAACATCTTCACTCAGCATGCAGGGGAACTGGGCAGCAAGCGGTTTGCTTAAGCTTTTAGGACCAAGAATTGTGCATGCGTCTTTTGTCCTGGAACACTCAATGATAACAGCTCTGCCCTCTGCCTGGCTTCTGTTACAGAGTCTGTCATGCCTGCTACCTCACCTCTGGTCATCTTCAACGTTGGTCCCTGACCCCACCAAATCCTTTCTCTGGCCTTGAGCCCCAGAGTTGAGGGCAGGGACAGGGTGGGTGTGGTGACTAGTGATAGTTTTCATCTGGTGTCCCATCTGTGTAACACCACAGACTAAAGAGACCACCACAGAAGGCTGACATCACTCATCCAGGTTGGCATAAAGAGACTGGCAGGGCAGAATCCTTTCCAGATTCTTCTAGAAATGCACTGTGATAATACAGGCCACATTATCACCTTGATTCATTTATTTATTATTGAGGCTTCAGTGAGCTTCTAACTGACTGATGGTTCTGAGTAACTAGCTTACATGCTTCCAGATGTCAGGGCAGGTGTGTAGGAAGCTAAGGCTTGGGTCTTCTTTGGTACTTCTGGGTCTCACATTTACCTCAGGAGCACCTGTGACAAAGAGGGGACAGGGGACTGAAGAAGGGGGTTAAGAGAGGCTGGGCAGGTGACCAAAGTCACCCCTGGAGAGGTAAATCATGCTGACAGTCTGCTGTGATTCTCTGCAGCTGTCTAACCCATGACACAAAATCCCAGTGGAATAGTGAGGAAAACACAAGACAGCTCCCAACTGCAGGGTGACTTATAAACACCTGGCTGGTCCTCAAAACTGTCAAGGTCACCTACCAGCAATGTCTAGGGAAAGAGGAGCTTAAAAAGATGAGACAAGAGGCCATGAGGTGTCCTGGGTGGGACCCTGGAGCAGACAAAGGTGCTAGGGAAGAAGTCCTCTCCGTGCAGAGCCTCGGCATCTCTTCCAATCAGCAGATTCTTTGTTCTCACCTGGTCAGGACATTTAGAGGTGAGCGTCTTTTCACTGGCCAGGACGGCTCTAAGCACTGAAGGATTATCTTTTTACAGAGTGAACCTGAGAAGGGGAGTGGTGAGGACAATGGGTGCCTTAATAAACTGCCCTGAAATGCAGAGCCCAGGGCCCCAGACCTTGGAGTGAGTTGGCAGGTGTGTCTGGGGCCTGTCCAAGGCCTCTCTAAACCTGCTGATGACTTAGGGTTTGGTTGATGGCAAAGAGGATGAGTTTGTCAAAGATGGATTCAGATATTCACAGCCACATAGAAAGAAACACCTGCTCCATTCAGCGAGATTAGTCAATGCACAGGGAGTGAGCCCGCGTGTGCCGCGTGCAACGGTGTGCATGCACACATACACACAGGGCCTTGCACTGAGCTCCTGTCTTGTTAGGGAGAGGGCTTTCACAGGACCAGCTGCAGCAGCAAACGCTGTCCCTGGGCCCAGGGTCTCCCACCCCGTTTGCCTGCCCAGGAATTGCCCAGTGTTAAATGCAGATTCCCACCCAGCAGGCTAGGCTGGTGCACATCTGACCAGCGGCTCCCTGGTGACTGGGGAGGGGGTCAGCCACAGCCATACATTGTGCACATTTCTAAGTATCTTATAGGTGTTCACTGCCCATGGTTGCCTTTTGAGGTGGGCATTGTTTTGTCCTGTGTGGCTGGTGGAAACCTCCACAGGGAGGGCTGGGGGCCGGGCTCTATATCCTTCCCAGTCCAGGGTCTGTTCTGACCTCTCCCCTGGCCCCTCTCAGGTGGAACAGGAGGCTGTCCACAACTAACCCTGTTCACACTGATGCCTTACGCTTAGGTGAGGACCAGCAGCCCATTGGGATCTTGCATGTGGTTGGCTCTTGGCTTGGACCCTGGCAGATGCACCCTAGAAGGCTTCCTGTGTCCTCTAGGTGTGCACTGGGCGCTGGCCTGGCCAGATCAGAGCTACAGGAGCTGAGGACAGATAGCCACACTCAGGGGGCTCTCAGGAACACAAGTCATCCTGTGTAGTCAGGCTTGTCTAACTCTGGTCCAGTGGGAGCTCCTGTCATGTGACCTGGAGCTGGCCAGCCACACTGCTGTCCCAGCTACACCCAGGGACCACCTGCCAGCCCTGTGGTCATCATGGGGGCTTCTTGGAGCGCCTCCTCCTCAAGCCTGCCGAAGGGCCCATTTCATCAGCATCCCTTAGAGACGGTTCTCCCCATGTCCGCTGTACTGTGCAGGAAGAGCCTGGGCTGTGTGGACTGCTTTTCTGGAGGAGGCCTGGGTGCTTAGAGTGGGCTCTCGCAAGGGTCTTAACTCCCTGAGTTGCCATGCTCTGGTCTCACAGGGCTTTGTGTTCCCTGCCCACAGCAATTCCTTCCAGGGTCCATTCATATCCCTGAGCTCCTGAAGAACAGCTCTGCCCTGGGAGGGGCTTTGCAGCTCATGTCAAGTGCCAGTGGGAAATGCATCCAGCATAGCATCATTGTCCCCCAACGGGCTGTCCACACTGGACTGCCTCCCTGCACACTGCCCTCCTCCACACTGCACCTCCTGCGCACTGCACCTCCTCCTGCACTGCACCTCCTCCTGCACTGCACCTCCTCCTGCACTGCACCTCCTCCGCACTGCTCCTCCTGCACACTTGCACCTCCTGCACACTGCTCATCTTTTCCCTTTGTGTTGGGCTGATGGGTGTGATGTGGTAGCTGATAGGTTTTTCTTATGGGTGCTGCTGTGACCCACAAACTCATGTTTCTTGTTCTGAATTCTTTCATTAGGAAAACCTTTGCGTTGTTTGGGCCATTTTTTGTATTGAACTCTGGAAGTTTCTTGAATTCTCAGGAGAATAGGCCTAAGTGGTGAACATTGGAAATCCTGCCCATCACCACCCTGAGCCTTTCAAACCAAATGAGGCTTTTTGGGCATCCTTGCACCTGGACAGTGACTGGCAGAACTGTCTTCCAGGCCTTCCTGGCTGTGACCTGGGTGTCTGCACCAAGCCCTGGTGGCTGTGGAGCTGGGCTCTGTCCCCGACTTGCCGAGGTGGGTTTTGGTCTGGGAGTGCTTTCCCTTCCAAGAGCTCCTCAGCCCGCTCACTGAGGAGTGCCCAGGGAAGATCTGCACATTGCTCGGGGCCCTCTGGAGCTGGTGGCTGGGCTGCAAAGGAATGTGGGCTGTTCCTGGTTGGAGAGCATTCGCCCAGCGTGCTCAGAACACACACATTCCTGGAGGAAGTTAAAATTAGACAAAGCTGCCACATTTCCTGCCATTCAGGCGCAGTCACTGCTGTTTGTTTGCACAAAGGTTCTTTGGTAACAATCTGGAGTTGGTTTGGGAAGCAATGGGAGGTGAAGTCATGATGGTGAAGGTGAGTGGTTTCCATGGTGATCTTTGTTGTGGGCGTCTCTGCTTTGTTTCTGAGTGCAGTGGAAGGGTGCAGGATTGGAAAAATATTTTTAAAGCAGCCCCTCTCTGATAGCAAGAATAAGTTGACTTGACTTGTTACTTTTTTCTAGAAAGTTATTCTTTAATGGGAAGGAAATGTTGTGGAGAACCCTTCTGTTAGAATGACGTTCAAGTTTGGTTACTGATCACCTCCTGTCTACTAGGGGGCCACCTCCCATCATATCCTGTGAGGCCAGGCTTCTTGGGTACCAAGTTTAGCAATCTGTTCCAGGGGCTTCTCACTCTGCCTGTCCACAGCTAAGGGTTTGAGGACCTCTTGGTCCACATCCTCATGTGTAAATTTCAGCTAGTCTAGAATTCCCCATGCAGCAGCGTCGCTGAGTGACTGCTAGGCTCCAAGAGATTCCTGGTGCTCAGGGAAGGGGACAGAGATCTTGTCTTTATCTTCTGGTTCGAGAGAAAGCCAACCGTATAGGTGTAAGAAGGTCAGGAGTTGGGCTGGGGAGATGGCTCAGCAGTTAAAGACAACTTGTGTGCAAAGCCTGCCAATGTAGGTTCAATTGCCCAACCACCTACCTAAAGAAAGCCTGCCTGGTGGGCATTTGTTGTAGCCACAGGAGACTGTGGCATGCCCATGCACTCATGTGTGAGCATAAATAAAGGTCAGGAGAGCAGGGAGAGTTGGTGAGGAGATAAGCTGTCAGCTTTGCAGCTTTGATAGAGTGTATGGGTGGTCCCCTGAATGATGTCCCCGAGAGATCCCCACATCTTCATCTCCTTGAGTGTTATCTGATACAGCAAAGGGGACTTTGCAGATGTGACTAGTTGGAGATGCTTGAGATACTGAAATTACCTGGTGTGTCACTTGATAAGGAGAAACAGTCCAGGGCTCGCAGTTCTGCAGAGTCAGGGGCCTGGTGCCAGCACCTGCTCACTTCAGTGAAGACTTCACTACAGCACCAGGTGGCTAATGGCATCGTCGTCGGAGGGCTCAGGGTGGAGAGGTTACCTTGGTGAGACAGAAAACAAGGACCGAGCTCACTCTTACTCTTTACTGTTTTTTTTTTTTTTTTTTTTTTGTGTGTGTGTGTGTGTGATATCTTTGCAAGTGTGATGGGTGTGTGCATGTGCATGGGTGTGAACCTGTGTGTGAAGACCAGAGGTCAGTATCAAGTGCCTCTCTGTTGCTCTCTTCCTTGTTTTGGAGACCGGAATCTCAGTGAACTTGGGGCTTGCCTGTGTAACAAGTCACAGGACTCCTCCTATCTCTATCTCCATCATGCTGGGCACATGGAGCCATGCCTGGATTTTATGTCTGTGCTGGGGAGTTAAACTCATGTCCACAAACTCGATTGTGACAAGCACTTTCCCTGCTGAGTCATTGCTCCTGCCCCACTTGCTCTTTTTATAATTTATTTTCATGAGGGCTACATTAATTCTTTTCAGGGGTGCCTCCTTAACCTGATTACCTTCCAGGGCCCTGATTCTTTTTTTTTATTTAATATTTTATTTATTCATTTTCAAGGAGAGAGAGAGAGAGAGAGAGAGAGAGAGAGAGAGACCTTGTGGGTCTGGTTTATGTGGGACCTGGGGAATTGAACCTGGGGCCTTAGGCACTGGAGGCAAGTGCCTTAACCGCTGAGCCATCTCTCCAGCCCAGGGCCCTGATTCTTAAAGGTTCCATCACCACTCAGTGTCACCAGCCTGGGGACTAAAGCCTTATGTCCAAACTGTAGCACTTTAACCCTAAATGTTATCATAAGTTGTCATAGTCAGCCACATGCTGCTGGGATGAACTGCATACCAGGCCCAGTTAATGAGAAGAAAGGATTTATTGAAGTTAGCGATCCAGGGAAAGTTCCATAATGACAAAAGAGGCTGGCCCCTTTTCACAGTTCCCAGCCCAGCAACATCACCAGCAAAACACACACACACACACACACACACACACACACACCACACCAGCAAAAAGTAAGCTCTGTGGTGTTCAGACTGCTTTTGCATATCTAGGCTGGAATTCCAGACACACTCCCAGAAACACCTTAGGGCTGGAGCCTGGGATCCAACCCGACCAAAGTGACACCTCCTCCAGCCAGGCCGCTGGAGAAAAGCTTTTTTTTTAATAAACCCTGACTCTATTGGGGGACATCCATTCAAACTACCACACAAGCCACTTTGTAAAAGGGAGGCAAAGAGAATTTGACCGTGGATGAGGCTGATGACAGACAATGACTAGACAGTGTGCTTTGGATGTGAGGCAGGGATCTCCGTGGCCTCTAGAAGCTGAAAAAGGCAGGGAAAGGTGGGGCTAGAATGCCCCACCTGCCGGACCTCTGACACCTTGGTTTTAACCCTGGCCTCCAGAACTGCACGGGGTACATTAGTGTTCTGTGTCACCATTTGTGGTGATATGTTAAAGCAGTGGTAGGGACCTTAGGAGGGTCTGGGGATCTGAGGAGGTGACTGAGCAGAGTCCTGCATGAAGTGACTCCATGTACATTTTGGAGGTGGGGCTGTGTGCAGGATGTGTGAAGAGCAGTTCCCTGGGTAGGGCTGGGACCCAGGCTCGGCCAAGAATCCCAGATCCCTTGGGCCCCATGGACAGGCCTCAGCCTGGGAGTGAACAGTGATTTTTTTTTTTCATAATAAAACATCTATGGGGAAATAAATGCTCTTTGCTCCCCCGCCCCTGAGATTGAACTGAGAATAAACATGTTAATGGACCTGGGCATGGTGGCGCACATCTTTAATCCCAGCACTTTGGATGCAGAGGTATTAGGATCGCTGTAAGTTCAAGGCCAGCCTGGAACCACAGAGTAAGTTCCAGGTCAGCCTGGGCTAGAGTGAGACCCTACCTCAAAATAAATAAATAAATAAAGTATTAATGGAACAAAATCTCTGGGCAAGCTGTCTAGTCTAGCTAGACTAGCTAAATTGGTGAACTCTGAGTTCAAGTGAGAGACCCTGTCTCAATAAAGTAGAGAGTGATGGAGATACACAATCTCTGGTACACACACACACACACACACACACACACACACACACACACAGGGAAAAAAGAATAATTCATTAAAAATGTAATGAGGAATAATTCATTCAAAATGTTTAAAAACTAGACACTGCTAGACATGGTGGCACACGCCTCTGATCCCAGCCCTTGGGAGTCTGAGGAAGGACAGGAAGAGCAAGGGCTTGAGGTTAGTCTGGGCTGCACAGGAAAACCTTGTCTCCAAAGGAAAGTAAATAAAGATTAAAATGAGATATGTTCTGCAGCAGGAGACTGCCTCATATTTCTGGATAACAGTCATGTCAGAGAGATTTCGAAACAGTCCATTTGGGGGAACTGCTTAAAACTAGGGAATCGTTTGATCACTCCACCCAGGCTTGGTGCTCCAGCAAATGTCCTCCACTGGTTTCCCTCTCTGACTGTTTCCCTGCCTGCAGTGATTCCCAGAGTCACAGATTACAAGGGTGTCCCCCTTCCCAGGCTCTGCTGCTGACTGGTGTTCTCAACTGGGAGGGGCTCTTGGTCCCTGATGAGTTCAGGGAGGAAGGAATTCAGATCCCACTGAAAGGCTGGCCATGAGGCAGGCCCCTGGCCTCTTGGCTTCTTGCACTGTTGCTAAGGTGAAAGGTTGGTCCCCAAAGATTTGACCTGCAGTAAGGAGGATCCAAGAGGTCAGCTGGCAGCCCTGGGTCCAGGTGACCTCTCTATAGCAAGGCCCATGGAGGCAGGGCCAGCAACTGTGAACACCCTCGGCGTCCAGGAGGGACGATGAAATAGGCTTCAGTCACAGCATCCAGGGGCAGAACTGAGATTTGAGTCCATACGCCATTGAAACCTGAGTCTTCAACAACACACTTGCTTTTAAAATTCTGTCTCTTCCGCTTTTGTCAGAGGCAGAAACTCCCAGGATCCTGCCACACCCTGTTTTCCTCCTATTCAGTCAGGATATTTAACTTCTCCATCTGCTGGACAGGAAGGCTTTCTTTTCACCTGTCAGGGAAGGAGGAAAGAAGGAAGCAAAGCCCAGGCCATTTCACATCGCCTCTTGCAGACATCCGTCTTTGAACCTGCTTTGTCTGGGATTGTTTTCTTTGCACGGCCAGGCCAGGCCTCTGTTTATCAAGGTTGCAGGTGCTGGCTTTGCACTACCTTAGGTCACAATGTTAGCTCTGTACTTCTTGGCCCTTGGCAAGCCAGCCTCACTTGGGTTGCTCTTCTGCTCAGTATGGCTGGGGACACCTGCTACAGGACTCACAGGCTTGTCGAGAATGTTTGAGGATCCAGAAAAAATCCAGATGGAAAAGTCTATTCTCTGTCCTTTATACTAGTGGCTTGGGGACATGTTGGAATGCGTTCTTGGCCTGCCTTGCCCTACAAATTCAGGAAGCTGGGTTTCTGGCCTGATATTTGAGACCCTCACCTGTAGTCGAATGTGACAAGTGAAGCCCTATTTGGGCAAGTTTCTGCTGGGCACGTGGCCTTAACGATTAAGACCTTCCTCTTAGACTAACCCTTAACTCGGACACGAGAAAGGAAGTCCTAAGCATGGGGGAGGTTTCTACTGTGCCTGGTATCTTCTGTGGGAAAGAAGTGAGAGGTAAGGTCCCTTCCACCCGCCCGGTGGTCTGCAGGCTTCCAAGAAAGAAAGGCAGAAGAAGGAAGACCTTGGGGGATGTTTGCACACGTCAGGGGAGGTTCAGGGAAGTCAGTTGATTGAGAGGCCCCCCATGGGCTCATTTGAAATGCAAGCCTACACATGTGGCTGAGCCAGGCTCCCCCTCCTCGGCCTGCTCATTCATTCGGATGGTCTCTGATCGGGGCCTCCCCACATTGGCTCCGGAAGAAGGCTGCGAGGTTCAAATCAGCACAGACCCGTCCTGCCAGGGAAGCACTTCTTCAGTAGCTTTTAGGTGGCGATCACAGACAGACACATTCCGTCCAGGCAAAGGGAGATCGGGACCATTGGCTACACTGGGAGTTCAAGGTCAGCTTCAGCTACTTGAGACCCTGTGCAGGGCTCTAGATGATTATTTTTTATCAGGATTTTATTAAGTATCCCACTTGAGCCGTTATGGAAACCACAGTCTCACTCATGATGTTAGTGCATGTAAGAGGGAACATCGTGATTATTTCTAGAAGGGCCATGAGCTCCTGCCTGTGGAAATTGGAGCTCACAGCCAAGAAAGCAGCCCGAGAGTAGCAGACCTGGCAGCAGCCCACCTGGAGAGCAGAGAAGCTGCAGGAGACACCCTTACCTGGCAGGAGAGGGACCTCCGAGACAGCGCAGGAAATACCCACTGATCCTGCCCTTGACCTTGTGCAGGTCAAGGTGGGAACCTCGCAGTGTGCAGAGTGGGTGGATGGCTGGCAGAAGTGCTGTTCTCAGCACCCCAACTTGTGCTGACCACACAGACTCAAGGCAGGGGAGAAGAAGGCTATTCATAGGGAAGGAAGTGAACCTGCCTTCCCTTCTTATTAGGAAGACCTAACCACCTGTACCAGGTGAGACTACGTCACACTTCGTTAGTGTCTGAGCAGTTTTAACGGTGTTGGGAGCCTGGAACGTCAGGACCTTTTCAATCTGCCAGAGCCAACAGCTCGGTTTTGTGGAACAATCCTCCCCTGGAAACAATGGCCAACCTGGGGTTAAGTGAACAGCCAACCATAGACTCCCTGGGCATCCGGGCGAGTGGAGTGGGAGGGAGCCAGGATGCCTCTCCCCAGGGCTGGAACCAGCTCCAGTACACACTTGGAGGTTGTTGTTGGGCCAATTCCTGTCACGCCCTCTGCCCTTTCTTTCCCTTCTGCCCTCGCTATCCTGCCTGCCCTTGGCACCACTCCTGGCCTTCCGTGGGCACCTGTAGGTGGGTGCCAGCTGGCCCTGCACCCATTGCCTAAGTGGCCTGGCGTGTCAGCATGGATCCTGGAGATGGACCTCGTGCATGCCCACCTCATGATGCACTCTCTTCATTGGCTCCGCCCCTTCCCCCTCGTTGAGTGTTCCCCACAGGGACAGGCTGCCAGGCCAGAGCTTGGCTGTGGGCTGAGGTGGGAGATGCCAGTCCCTCCCTGAGGACTGACTTCCTGCAGCTCAGTGTCGCCAGCCTCGGGGTGGACATTTCATAGACCAGAAGGCTAGGTTTGAGGCTTACTCAGCAGAGACAGAGGGGCTTAAGTAACAGAAGTGTATTTTCTCAGTCTGGCGTGGGCAGCTAGCAGGTCGTCCTCTCACGGGCCTTGGGTTTGTAAAGCCTCACGTCCATCTCTTCATGATGACGTGTACATCCTTCTCCAAGTTTTCCATTTTAAGTCAGTCGCCCTGGATTAGGGCCCTGTGTTCTTTTTAGCCTGGTCACCCCCAGATGAGACCACATGCTGACGTTTTGAGGCAGGATCTCACTCCAGCCCAGGCTGACCTAGAACTCACTCTGTAGCTCCAGGCTGGCCTCAAACTCACCGCCATCCTCCAACCTCAGCCTCCCGAGTGCTGGGATTAAAGATGTGTGCCACCACGCCCAGCTCGAGGACACCTTCTTGTTGAGCAATGGAAGGACATGGATGTTCTGAGGCTCCTGAAAAGAGAGAAACAGGGTCCTCTGGCTTGTGGCTTCAAGCTGCCCTCTAGCCAAACTCTGCCCAGTGGTGGCACTGGGGTTTCTTGATGTATTCGGTGACTAGGGCTTCTTCCAGACTTCCCGCTGACCTGACCTACCACTTTCCATCAGCAGCTGTCCTTGGGGCTGTGATGGTCCCACTGCATGTCCAGGCTCCCTAGTCAGTCCCTCTCCTCAAGAGAGCAAGTCCTTGCACAGTGACATTGGGTTTCTGGAGAGTGAGAGCAGGAGGGGGGAGGTGGCCACTGGTTGGCAGGTCTGTCAGCAGCAGAAGCTCCCCAACAGAGCAGCTCCTCCTTCTCCCTCCCCCTCCCCATTTCCCCAGCTCTGCCCCAGCAGAGTCCTGTGGGGGCAATCTAGTGGGCACCAGGACCTCCCTGGGTAAGCCATGTCTGCTTGGATGGGAAGAATCCCAGAGAGCCCCTGAGGTCCTGAGTGCTGAGAGGATCAAGGCTTCATCGACAGTGAATCGAGTCACAAATGCAAGCAGAGAAGTGAGCGTCTTTCCCTCCTCCGCCAGGGAACACTGGCCCATTTCATGGAACAGACTAACTGTCAGCTGGAGTTGGTAGTGAGCTTGCACCCATCGGGGAGCAGGGCAGCAAAGGTAGAAGTGCTTGGTGCTGAGGTGACTGAACATGGAGGTTGTTATGTTCCTGGAGGGTCACCCTTTCTGGGGAGCTCTGTAGCCTCCTCAGCACCTCATTTCTGATGGCTTATCTTCCTGTGGAGCGGAGAAAACTGAGTCGGGGTGCCTCACAAACAGGCATGAGGGCCATAGAGGTGGGCAGGGCTTCGGGTAGGGGACTGGGGGTTCTCACTGGGCTTTGGCCTGGTTCCTGCTGCCATTGCCTGGGAAAGCCGCTTTGCACTGAGCAGTCACTTTGGGGCACACTTGGCATCTGCTTCTGTGAGTGACCATCTTGGGGTTGTCTTTGATTGACACCAGTCCTGGTGGTTTTCTAAGGTCCCTTTCAGTTGATATCTGGGCAAGTGGGAGAAAGAACATTCCTTGGGGTGATCCGTCCCTCTTTGTGGATGTGGCTAGCCAGTGTCAGGCCACACTGGGTCCCACTGAAGCCAGCTTCCTGCTGTCTTTCTGGACTGGCAGGTGGGCCTGGGCAGACAGCAGTTCCAAGTGGAGCTGTCAGAATGTGGGGTTGGGATTCCTATTACTACTGAGCCTGGGGGAGAGCAGGGGCCAGGGGCTGAGACGCTGGTCTGGTGGATGTTTTAGGTGGAATGTCTGAAGATCAGGAAGGAAAGAGAGAAATGCATTCTCACTGTAGGGGAAATTGGCTAAGTTGGAGGAGTCTGAAAATGCAAGACAGCACCCATGGTAACTGCTGTGCAGGGCTACGTCCACTGGAGCCTCTTTCCTATGGACACGATGAGCTTTCCTCTTCTGTTGGGGGCATAGCTGCTTGAAGATCTGCAAGCACTCTGACAGAGATCTTTGGCCCATGAGCAACATGGCTGGCCTGAGGGATGGACCATGCCTCTGGAACATTCCCTCCCCACTTCTCGTCTTGGTCTGTGGAATGGAAGTCTCAGGTTTGTGAATGCCTCCTCGTGATGGCCTTGACTTGTGCTGCCCACGTTTAGATAAAGTTGCTTTCCTAGCAGGTGATTATCTGTGCTCGATGGGCAACTTTCTCTGCCCCCCACCCCGCATATCTTTCCACACATCTGGAATTCACATTTCCATTGGACAGAAGGTGAAATCCTCAAAGGGCAGGACCTGTGTCCTGAAAACTACACATGTGCCCCACAGGCAGGGGCTCTGGCCTTCTGTGGGCTGTGATACCTTTGAATCATGTGTGCATAGCTTCACAGATGAAGGCCTGTGGCAGGTGGAGAGACTTCAAGGAGGGGAAGGGGTCCAGAATAGAATCCTCTCCAATCTACTGCAGCCTTGGATCTCCCATCAAGGCCTTCAGCAGCTCAGCTACTCCCTCTTGGGGGTCGGTGGTTCCAGGGACTTCCCAGTCCCACCATGTTTTGCCTGGTGGTTGGGTCTGTTCTTGCCAGTGTTAGTCTGTGGCCACATTGGTGGTTGGACCAGCCACCTCTCAGGTGTCTCAGTAGGGGGCTGCACTGCTGCATGGGGCCTGGATCCACCTTGGGGTTTAGATGGCACCTATCTACTGCACTGGAAGTAAGGGCAGGTGAGGGGCTCGACATTGCGGGCCTGGGCAAGAGGGTTCTTGTCACAGAACAGAGGCCGAAAGGTTACTGGATAGGAAGCAGAAGGGGAGGAGGAGGAGCTGAGAGAGTTCTCCTGAAGTCCCTCCACCCTATAGGAGCTCTGGCCCAGGATGGCCCTTCAGGCTTGTCCAGAACTCTGGCATCAAATGAGAGGCAAGCCTGTTACCCTGCCTTGGTCATTCCATGCAGGCTGGCTCAGAAGTGGGCTTTCAGCAAGACAGCTCTGAGAGGCCCATAGCCATTGTCCTACAACCTGAGTTTCGACCAGCAGCCTCCCTGTCTGCTGAAAAGGCCTGAGCACCCACCAGCAGCCTCTTCATCCACTGTAAAGGCCCGAGCTTCCACCAGCATCCTCGCCATCCACTGAAAAGGCCTGAGTGCATCATCCAGTCCTCGGCAGAAGTCCATCAGGACAGTCCACTCTTGGAATCTTCTCATGCTATCCTTTCTGTCCCACAGCGCCTCCCTCCTCTCCTGGATGGAAGCTGGGGTCCTGGGACTCCTTCTCTGACATCAGGAAGCTGACGACCCCCTCGCCCTCAACCAGGTAGGCTCTGCGGACATTGATGTGGCACTTGGTGGAACCTGCTTGCTTCCCGGCATCAGCGCGTCATGCTGAAGTGTGCAACCCAGTGTGGAGGAGGGAGAGGAAGCTTCATTCTCATGTAGATTAGCTGCAGAGCGGTAGCTTCTAGAAGCTTCTGGTGACATTGAGGTATAGCTCCCTCATGTCCTCACAGACCACAGTGTCCCCAAAACAGGAAGGTCGGCTGTCATCGATTGGGCTTCTCCGAAGCTGGTACCTGTGGGTTTTCCAGGATGGTCTCTTGTTTCTGTTTACTTTTTATGAATCCCCGTTCTTGTCCTACCAAGAAACCAGCCCGGCAGCTTGTTCTCACCTATGATGGCATGAGACGGGGCCCAGGTGGCCTGCCCTTTTGTATTTGCACAATGGACCTATTATTATTATGTGAGAGGGTATGAGTTTCCCATACCATGGTCCAGTGATAAGGTTGCAGGTCACTGAACTCACCCCATTCCTGGGTTCCCAAGGGGAAGCCCGAGCCAGTTGATGGGCAGGATTGATGACAGGGTCTCTGTGCAGAGGCCATGGGTCATCTTCTGTGCTGGCCTTCTCTCTCTGGCTGGTGGTGGAAGGGAGGACCCGTGTAGAATCTGTGAGGGAGCATCTTACACACACACACACACACACACACACACACACACACACACACACACACACACACCGTGCCCCTGCTTTCACACCCAGTAGAAGGAGTGACAACTGGAACAGCTATTGGGTCAGGTCCACTTCCTTTTCTGAGCATGCTTGGGTGTAATAAAGCCCACAGCTAGTGAGGACTGGCTGAGGGTTTTACATCTGCATCCTCTGTTAAGCCAAGGGAGCTGCCTGGCATTCATTTGCTCCCTTCGGCGTCAGCGTCTCTCCCCATCTTTCATGTCTTATCTGCATTCCGGCGTCCACATGTGCCCCAGCAGAGAGAATGTCTGCATGCTGAGCAGGATAGCAGAGATATCAGTCCTGGGCTCAGTCCTAGGCCCTGGGAGGTCTGAGGTTTAAAGGAGGAATGCCCAGGAAGTGGACAGCAGCAGGCTTTTGCCTTATAAGTGCAGCCCCTTGCCCTGTAGGCACTGCTGTGTTTGGGTTGTGGAAACACACTGAGTGCCATCCACATTCCTCACATTCCTTTGGCCTGGCATTGGCCAGATGGGAGCAGGGTCTCTGGAGTTATTGGAGGTTGCTACAAAGATGTGCATTTAGGCTCCCTATCTTGCTTCCCCACCCCCGCCCACTGTCACTTTGGGGGTATAGCTTGGCCAAGCAGGCCCTGTCCTCCTCAGCACGGGAAGATGCTAAAGAAGGAAGGTACCCCTTTCTGGCTAACGCTTCTTAGTGGCTGTTGTAGTTAGCCTTCTCATTGCTGGTAGAACGAACCTGACCAAAAGCAGCTTGTGGAGGAAAGGGTTGGCTTACAGACTCCAGGTCAAGCTCCATGATGGCAGGGAAAATGACGGCATGACAGAGGATGGACATCACTTCCTGGCCAACATCAGATAGACAACACCAGTAGGAGAGTGTGCCAAACACTGGCAAGGGGAAGCTGGCTGGAACGCCCATAAATCCGCCCCAACAACACACTTCCAACAAGGTTCCAATTCCAAAATTGCCATCAGCTGGGAAGCAAGCATTCAGAACACATTAACTTTCTGGGGGGACACCGTGATCCAACCACCACAGTGGCCTATGCATGGTTTGCTTTTCGTGGCACTGCCAGCCAGCAAGATGTCTGGGAAGAGGAAGCAGGGAGGGATGCCGTGGGTGACCTTGCCAGCTCACAGGAGCCATTGGGGCCTGCTCGACTCCATCCTGGGAGCCTGGTCAGGAGGCTTAATTTGCCTGCTCTTATGTGACAGGTGGACTGTAAATGCACCACCAAGATATGTCTTTGAGTGACATTCAGGGACTGGACACCAGTCATCCCCGTCCACTGGCTGTGACACTTTGGGTCAGTTTTTATGACTTTGTCCCAAAACAAAGGCAGCATGTTCTTGGTGCTTCTTTAAATCACAACCTGCTTTGCCTCAAGGTCACTGTGAGGTGGGGCATCCCAGGGTCTCAGTCTCTACACCTCAAGTTCTGCTGGTGCCTGGATCTGTGGGTTCAAGAGTGTAGCCTGCTCCTGACCCCAGGGCTCCAGCCAGCCAGTTTATCCTACCTGTGCGTGCTCCTGCTCAAAGGGATGGACCTGGTAGTACGTGTGTGGGGGGGCCAGTGAGGGCATGGGGGTCTAGTTATGCTTCAGAGCAGTGTGAAGAGCCCAACAGGGAGCGCACCCAGCAGGTGGGGTGACAGGCTCTGGAAGCCCTGAGCTCAAAGTTGTTCCCATAGCTCCTTGATGCCTACGAGGGTGAGTGAGCTCCAGCCCACTGCAGCCTCAGTGATGAACCACAGTTCTCACATTCGCTCAGGCCTTGGGAGCACTGTGTGAGGACCTCATCCAACTTCAAGTTCAGAGGGTTACCCTGAAACACCAAAGCACAGGCTTGGAACGCCATCACACTTGTGTTCCTTCCAGACTACTTCCTGTCTTTCCCCCTCCCCCAGCCAGTGCCTGAGAGGTCACGTGAGCCAATGGGCAGGTGTTGCATCAATAGAGCCACAAATGTGAGCCATGACGTAAAACAGCAACAAGCGCCATTGTTTTGTTTTCTTAGGTAAATTTCCTTGAAACTTAACCATCTAGTTATGCAATCGAATGGTCTTAAAGGTGAGAACCATGGCATCCAACTCACCCACACTCTGCCTAGGGGACCAGTTGAGGCCCATTCATCTCATCAGCCTCCTGCCTGGACACTGTAGTCACTGACCAGTGTGTGCTGTGTGCTGTAGAAAGTGTCCCACAGAGGCCTGTGTGTTTGAGGAGGTGGGTCGCCTGCTGGAAGGAAGTCAGGGCATTAGGAGAATGCTCTGGAAGGGGCTTTGGGGACTGGGGCTCCTGCCTCTCTCTTTGCGGTCTAGACACCACACAGAGGGCAGCTTTGTTCCACGTGGTGCCCTATGCCGTCACAGGCAGAAAACCCTAGTGACCGTGGGCTGAAACCTCTGAGACCATAAACCCTGGAAACCTGTTCCCTTAAGTTGATAATCTTAGGTGTTTGTCACAGTGACAGGAAGTTGACCAATACAGGGGCTGCCTAATGGTATGTTCCTTGGTTTGGGTTTTGGGGTGAAATTCGTCCAATGGATTTCAGCCAGGTAACCACTTGGAAAGCTGCAGTTCAGGGGCGTGCATGCTTCAGTGTTGTGTAAGCCCCCTCCCAAGTATGATGCCTTTTCACCCCCCTCGAAGACCACCCCCTTCCCCTTGAGTGGTTTCTCCCATGGCCCATTTCGACCATCCCTATCGACCACTAATGGGTTTACTTCTTGAGCTTTTAATTGGGCTCCGGTGGTAGGGCTGGGAGACGCTAGCTTTCAGATGTCCTTCAGACGAGACATCTATGTCAACCCGAGCAGCATGGTGCTTAGGCCAAGTTGTCTCCATCAGGCGACCTGTGAGACTGAGCATGTGCCTGGGATGCCCATGGGTCCCTAGGGGCTCAGGCCTGACCCATAGCTTCCAGCCAAGAGCTCACGGCCATGCAGGGTCCTCTAGCAGGACCGTCCACAATGAAGGAGGGCAGTGAAAGGAAGGAAGCCTGCTCAGATGGGAGAAACCCGAGCTGGCTCTGTGTTCTTAGAGGCTTCTCCTCCTCGCCCTCCTTCAAACAGGCTGCCAGGCAGACAGGTGAGAGGCATTCTCAACATACCTGAGGCTTTGGGGAAAGGGTGTTAAGGCGGAAAAGAGTCCGCTGTTGTTTATTTCACTGGCCTTGGAATGCTTTGCTAAAACCTGCTCAGACTTGGAAGACCTCGTCTAATCAGAAAAGCTCTTGGGCTGGGCAGACTGCTCTGTGGATAAAGCACGAGAACCCATCTTGTGTCCCCAGGCCCCATGGGAAAAAAATTCTGGAAGTTATCATGGCCTTCTGTAATCCCAGCATGCTAAGAGTAAGAGAGGAGACAGAAACAGGAGAATCTTCCAGAAGCTCTCAGCTAGCCTGGCGAACACAGGGCTGAACAATGTGAACTAGAGACCCTGCCTCACTCATAGGAGATGGAAGGCGAGAACGCAACACCTCCACGGGCACACTGGCATTCGCGAAAAGCTCCTGCTTCTGCACCTGTGCTGGATTCCCTGCTGAGAGTTCATTACACTGCACAGACTGGCATTTAGGGAAGCCTCTTATGCAGCAGTGGTTGGGGTGCAGCCTGGGGGATGGTATCCAGGACCCCCCCCCCTTGCTTGGATCCTTCTAGACAATGGCTGCATTTGCCTCAAGCCTAGAAAGCCTCTTGTGTGATCCACACTGTCTCTAGAGGGCTCACAGTACCTAGAGCAAGAGAAATGTGTGTAAGGGGAAAGCTGTACAGGTTTAGTGCTGGCGTTCTTGTTGGCTGACTGTTGTTGATCTGCGGTTGGTTGAATCTGCAGACTGTTTCATTCTTGAGTCATCAAAACCTGTGCAAAGAGCTTATAACTGATTTCCACAAAGCCAGGTGTGGTGGTGTATCCCAGTACCTGGGCACAGAGGCCGGAGGATTTCCGCAAGTTTGAGGTCAGCTTGGGCCACATAGTGTGTTTTAGGCCTGCTAGGGTTACATAGCAAGACCTTGTCTGAATAAATGGACAAAAAACAAAACAAAGCAAACATGGCCTTCTGTAAGTACAGGAAACTTTTGGTTCTAGCCATGATGCAGGAATTAGTCTCTCTCTCAGAGTCTAGAAGGTTCTCAAGGTCTAAGTGTGAATTCAAGCTTGATCTAGGAAAAGGGGCACAGCAGTTAGAAAGATCCAGAGCCCTAGCACAGTGGGCCTGGAGCCAGACCTTCAGAAACAAAGCTGTCCAGGATGGACAAACCACCTGTTCCCCCTTGCCTATGCCTTCTGACCCACCACTTGGTCTTTGTTGCATACCAAGAGTGCACCTGAACCAGGAGTGGCCGCCAGTACCCACACAGAAGTCCTTTGTAGGACATGTCTCAGGCCACATGGAGTTCCTTACTTCCCTGAAGAAGCTGGCTGGGTTGTGGGCTGGCTCATCCAGATAAGACATGTCTAATTAATCCATCCAGGGAGGGGTAGGATTTGGACATCCAAGCTGGGGGTGTGCCTTGGCCAGGCAGTCCCAACATTGGTCCCCAGGAAATCAGCAAGTGGCCTGGATCCAGCCTTAGCTGGGCTTACGTGTGTCTGTCTCACTGTTCCTCCTCCCTTCTTTCAGAGTTTGCCACAACTCCTCACTTTGAGCAAGTCACTTATCCTCTGTGGGCCTCTTACTCCTACTTGCTGAGGACTCCAAGCATCTGTCATGCATCTTCTGTGAACCCCGAATGACAAGGGGTGCTGCTGTCCCTGCTCTTTCAGCCCATGCTGTTTTCCCATGCAGGCTGCCTTTGGGGTATCGGTGGGGGGGAGGGGAAGGCACCAGGGTCAGAAGAGAGATTGGCTTGGCCTGCTGGCAGAGTCCATATCTCAGGGCCCTCATTCCAAGAGATGAGCAGCTGGCCTCTGCCCCTGGCAGACTCAGCAGTCCTGGCCATGCCTCATCGTCTGCTGTCTTGGAGCCACTGAAGTGTGTGGTACCCAGCTGTGATGCCCACGCCCCCTTGGTAAAGGAAGGTTCTGGAGCCACGGGGGTGATGAACTGGAGCTATATTCTGCATTCAGCAGTTTAGGAAGTGGAGACTTGAAGCTGGTTGGTGGCAGTCTGAGGTCTCACTGTACAATCCTATCACGTCTGGCTACCTGCTGGGGCTGCTGGCATCCTGGATGGGTTGGGTCTGGTTCTTTATTCATGTGTGTGTGTGTGTGTGTGTGTGTGTCCCTCCCTGTTCCAGCATGCATGTGTCATTCCCAGACTGCTTGTGGACTTGTCACCTCTTTCTGTCCCCTTCTATTCGCTCCCCTGGCGATACCCCCAACAGCCTTGAGCCTTGGACTTTGTTCCTTGTGAACACACTTGGGTCTGTTCTTTTCTTCACTTGACACTCCCTTCCTGTGTGCCAGCCTCACTCACCTTTGCCTTCTGCTGCTGCTGGAAACTCCAAGCTGACAAGGGCGTCTTGATGGGTTGCCTCCCTGTACTGGTGTTTCTTGGTTCTGTTGGATGTGGTCTTTACCAATAACAGAGCAAGTATGTGTATCCTGGGCTCATAAATGCACAGCATGGTTCACAGAGGGTCTGAAACCCCTCAAGTTCATGCAAACCTTTGCAGGTACAGCATTTTCCTGCAGAGAGCCCAGAGCTTTTGTCAGATTTCTGAAGAACTTAGCCAAGAAAGTAGTTAACTACTAGAACTCAGGAGAAGGCTTTAGACAGGCCCATGGGACTTGAGGAAAGAGACCGAGTGTCTCCCAGATACCACCGGCCAAACCCAGTCAAAAGGGTCTTTGAGACGTTGTTTCTTTGACTTCAATTAAGTCCATGTATTAATTTGCTTATAGACTATGTACATTCTGCAGATCCTTGTTGAACTTGGCCTTACTCAGAACAACACCTGGAAGTTGACAGTACCTTCTAGAGTCAGGCTACTTGATGGTGGTCACTGTACAGGTGACAGGAAGAGGGTCCTCCTGAGCTGATTGGGTTCTTGATATTGAGGTTTGGGGCAGCATGGAGGGAGGTGGTCTTAAGTGATCCTGGGTCAGGCAGAGAGGAAGGGGGAGGGGCCCCGGTGGTATGAGCGCTGGCCCAGGCTCCCTGCAGCTTGCTCTAGAGGCACGGCTCTTTGCAGTAGTAAGGCTCGGGTAGGTTTATCTCCCTTGATCTTCTCAAGGGTGGGCTGCTGGAGTCAATGGGTCATTCGTAGCCTCATTTTATAGATGAAGAAACTCAGGCCTCCAAGAAGCCGAACTATGATTGAATCAAGGTTAGACACTGTCAGGGATGGGCTGAGCTCAATACCATCACCCAGGGTCTCCAGGTAACTGTGGGCTCAGATGATGGAAAGCCAGGGAAGATTCTAGGCTGGCTTAGCTCAAGGAGTTGTCACACAGTTGCAGAATCCAGAGAGGGCATGTGGGAGTCTCTGAGGGGATGCTGAGCCCCCCCCCACACCCCCATGCCTTCGTGGCTTTGGTCTCTTGGTTTCAGAGGAACAGAGTGTGACCATAGCCTGGCCTCTTATCTGTGGGGCACAGATAGAAATACCAGCAGGCACGTCACCATACTGTCCCTGTGGCATCCTTGGCCCAACCTGGGACTCTGAGATTCCATGGATCATTGAACTTGGCCTTATTCAGAATGGCACCTGGAAGTCCTTCAGATACTGCACGTGAGGCTTCCGTTGAACATCTACAGCTGCATCCTTGTGGACACCTGGGGGTCTGCTCTGCTTTCTGCTCTCCCCTGAAGGTGGTCCAGGAAGCACCCCAGGGGCCAGGCCCAGTTCACAGGGTTGAGTCCTCAGACACTGGGCCCTGGCGGGACATAGATCCAACAAACCCAGGCTACAGAGAGCAGAGCGCCAACTGATGAATGGGAGAGGCATGCCCACTGGGCAGATGGGAGGGCAGAACACAGCTGCATCAGCGTCACCTGCAGGACCTGCTTGCTGTCTTACCTACTGAGAAGGCCTTTTCCTCCACTTCCCTTGTGCCTTTGGGAGGGAACCTGGACTCTGCATTTCAGTCACCTGGGCCTGGGTTCTGGTCTTAGTGACTGACAGACACCTGTCAACCAAGTTCTGCCGTGCCTGAGTTTGCTAGTCTATAAAATGAGAGCTGTATACCCTGGGGGGAGGGGTGGCCAAGGAGGCTGTTTCCAGGCTTCTAAGAAAGCAGATGTTCACCAAATCCTTCCTGGGATCCAGCTTTGTAGGTGACACATACCTTACAGGCTCTCTGACACCAGCCAGGACTGGCATCTGTGTCCTGCCTGGCCAGGTCCTCTCATGCCAAGCACATCTCCTGCTGTCGGGATCCCACTCTCCTGTTCCCTGTGTTTCTGGCCTTGGAGGGGCCTCAGGACTGTTGGGAAGAAGGCTCAGCTCCAGTCCCCGGCTCCACTGTTAATCCTGGCCGGCTAGAGTGGAAGAAAGCTGAGCATGGTGTCACTTCGTGCTCGGAGCACCCGCTGCCACCAGCCTGTCCTGCCCATGGTACAAGAGAGTAAAAGCAGAGCCCGTGGGAGAGGCGGGGAGCCGGCTTGCTATCACCGCTTTGCCCTGGCCCCTCCTTTGCAGAGGGGTGGCTGTGCTCTCTGCTTGCTTCTCCTGGGGGCAGGCCAGGCAAGGATGGCCTTGGAAGGCAGGGGGCTCTTGCATGCAGGAGATGGACACTCCAAAGGCGGACAAGGAGAACCCACCAGGGGGAGGGGAGACACCTGTAGACACGTCCTGGAAAACCACAAGGGGTGTGGAGAGGACAGTGTGTGGGTTGGAGGTCCCCTGGGCCTTAGGAGACACGTGCAGAAGTCAGCCTCGAAGCACAGCCCCCACCCTCCACTCCAGCCCCCTGAGCCCTGAGGTAGGCATTGCTTCCAGGGAGTTGGGAGGAGAGTATTTATGTCAGGGCATGGAGGAAGAAGACCTTGGGGCAAGGCTGGCCAGCCACGGGGAAGGGGGTTCTATAGCCATCTATATGAGGCTGTATGGCTTCCAGAGGGCCAGAGAGGGGCTGTGGATGAGCCAGCCAGGAGTTTGCGGGAACCACTGGGACAAGGCAGGGGACAGAAGCACCTGGTTAAGGCCGAGCTGCCTTCGCCTGTCACTCCTCGTGGTGGGCCTGTCTTCCCCTCTGCCTGTCGCTGCCCTTGTATGCAAGTGTGCTTCTTAGATGCTGAAGGAGACAAAGAAGCTCTGAGAACTGCCCTTGGTCAGGTCGACTGTGCCCTCTGGCACCCAGTCGCCCTGGCTCCCTTCCCTGGCACCTCCAGGCCTGGTGAACCCATTGTCTCCAGGAAACCTGCCTGGTAGGTTTCCTTCCACTTACTCTACTGGGTCCCATCCTGTGATGTGGGATCCCACAGGGATCACCAGGATCCACCTTGACGGCAGGGAGGAGCTGAGGCAGACACCTACCTGCCTGCTAGCATGTTGGCCCCAGAAACCCAAGGACCCAGCCCTGGTCTGCAGAAACCCACTGACCTTCCAGCTGACCTTCATCAGACAGCCAGGTGGAGGGACCAGCTTGTGTTTTCTGAGACTGTCCAGAAACCAGCTGATTTGCATACGACTGTTTCCCACAGCTGAGAGCTGAAATCTTCACAACTGGCCTTTTGTTGAGTTTGTTTAAGTAGAAATAGTTCCTCCCACACTGTGTCTTCCTGCAGTAGACAGAGGGACACTCCCTACAGGGTTATCGTCAACTACACCAGCATCTCCCTCCCTGCGGGACAGCTGAGCCCCTCCCTGAGATTCTTTCCTCACCTTGAGCCTGCGCCCTCCTCCCCCTCTGCAGGCTCCCCTTCCATACTTGCGTCCTGCTCAGCTGGGCCTGGTGGGGAAGGGTCCGGGGTCATAATGAACAGTGAGCCCTGGAGTGGCTCACCCCTGCCACTCAGAGGCAGAGAGACTTTGGACAAGTGGCTGGCTGGGCTTCTCTGCGTCTTGGTGTCTCCTGTGGAGAGTGGAGGTATGACTTTGTGCATAGGGCGTCCAGTGTTGCAGTAATTTATGTAGCTACTGGGTATCCTAGCTTCTAGGGTTGCTCTGTTAGGCCTGGGGCGGGGTTCACTGGGAGAGTGCTTGGGCCAGCATGCACTAGGCCCTGGATTTCATTCCTGGCCATCAGTCACTGGCAACCACCAGAAACTACAGGGCGCCAAGTTCGCACACAACCCGTGGCCCTGCGTGCGGGCTACTGCTCATTACTGGGTGATTGCTGCAGAGTCCCTGCCGAGCAAGACCACAATGTCACCAGAGAGACACAGTTCCTCCGAGGTGATTAGGTCCTGTTATAGGAAAGGATAGAGTGCTGGACTGTCTTCCTGTCATCCCAGAATAGTTTGTTGGTTGCAACACACTTCATGAACTCTGGTAACTTCACTTTTGCTGTAGTGTGGGTGTCATGTGGCTCTGGATTCCCTCAGACAGCTCCCCAGGGTCCCTTCGTTGCACTCAGCACGAGTGAGTGATGGAGAGCCCCAGCAAGGAACCCAGTCCCCACCAAGCATTCGTGCTGAACCAGTTGTATGCACACCGTTGAGCAGGGTGATGGTGGTGGACGTGTTCCCTGGTGTTCGTTGAATGGAGCAGGGTCTCCCACTGATCCCCCCTGCTCCCGTGTGCATCTATGTCTGGGCATGTATGTCTACCTATGGGAAGTCCGGGGAAGTGCAGGCCTCGGTGTCCCCTGCGTGGCCAGGGAGGGCTCTTTCCTGGCTGGTGGCTTGTGCACATCCCACGCCCACCAGGCTTCATCGAACTCCAAACCCTTGTTTCCTTCTCTGTGACGCGCCATCCTCCAGCTTGGTCCCCACGGCAGTCCCGGGAAGCGGAGGACACTGGTGGTGATGTAATAATTCACTGAGGGCCAGGCCAGGAAGCCAAGAACAACCGAAAGACCACATGGGACTCGGCCCAGAGCCGGCCTCTGGGTCTCGGTCACGGTGTCTGGGCTGCGATGCTGGAAGCAGGCCTGGTCTGCCGGGGTGGGTGAGCCGTGGCACAGCCTGCCCAGAGCAGCAGCTTCAGGGGCCATCGGCCACTTCCCACTGCGTTGGGGGGACAGGAGTGTGTCTGCTCACAGCGAAGATGCCTGTTGGCCGACACTCTCCTATCCCAGAATTGCTGCTTCTTGGTGAATCAAGCGTGGAGATGTGGTTTGTGAAGACGCATTAAGACCCTCCATGTCGACCTAGAATATGTGTGGCAGTGTGAGGAGGTGAGCTTCCCAGGGTGGCTTTCTCCTCAGCCTCACTGCTTTGTTTCTGCCAGGCTCCATCCGTTGCAGGCCTGTCTATCACGTGGGGCAGTGACCATGGGTGTCTGTGTGCAAGTGGACACCCATAGGTGTCATCCTCAGGACACTGTCTACCTCCTTGGTCTGGAGGCAGAGTGGCCAGCAAGCCCAGGGATCTTCCTGTCTCTGCCTGCAGAGCACTGAGATCCCCTGCTGTATGCTACATCCCCGGCATCCTGCGTGGGTTCTGGGGATCACACTCAGGTCCTTGCTTGTACCTGCAGGACTTCAGGACTGGTCCCATCATTCCACATGGCCGTCCTGTGGGTGTGCGTTTCTATCCATGCGGGTATATCCTAGCCAATCACAGCCTGCAGACAGTTCCAGCGGCTCAGGAAGGCCCTGCCCCTTGGTTACCATTAAATGCCCTGCGTGGCCCCAGAGCTGATTCAGTGGGATATTTTAAACTCCACTCTGGGCCATAGAGGTATAATTAACGTTTGCGTGTCGACATGGAACTCATCCCTCAGGAATGTGCTGGCAGACAGCAAGGCTTTGGGATCTTAGGAAAGTATGTTCAGAAAGTGAGGACGGAGATGGATTTTGCCCTCAGTGTTGGGAGGTTTAACTTACGTTTATGTCTGGAGTCTCCCTCGTATCCAGTGACAGAGACAGGGAGACACCTGAGGAGCAAGCAGGGCCACCTGGGGCCCAGAAGGGGATGCGCTATTCTGTATAGACGAATGTGTCCAGACTGGCTTCAGTTTTAGCCTCTGGGCTGGTTGTGTTTGCTTCCTGAGGCTGCTGAAGCCAAGCACCGTGTGTCACAGGAGGAGGAGGGTAGTTCTGAGAAGTGTCATCTGGTCCTTGTGGGAATGTCCTGTGGAGGGTGCATACACGAGCCAGGCCAGCTACGGCATCTCTTGGTCTGAGGAGACCAACATCGTGCATGCAGACCACCGTTGATCCCACAGTGCCATGCGGGGTGGGATTGTAGCACAACAGTGACTTTGCCAACAGAACCTTCTCTCAGTTCTAAAAGCCAGAAGCCCAGAACCCAGTGTTGGCAAAGCTGGTTCCTTCAGCAACTGAGCAGGAGAACGTGCCTGTGTCTCGCTCCTGGGACCTTGAGTGTCCTTTGCTTGAGTTTGTATTGGAGACAGTATTGGAGATCAGGACTTCAGCTCATTCCCACAGGCCTCAGAACAGTACTGTACCCACCTCTCTGCACTGCCCCTCGCTGCCTGCTGGCCGGAGAGCTCCATTGCTGCATTCCTGTATATCTGAGGCTGTTGGCCCGTCCTTAACCATCTCAGACAAATGGAAGAAAGGTGCCCTGAGAACCCTCAAATCTTCCCTGCACACAATCCATGCTTACAAATGACTTTGCTTAATGAAGAAGTCACTCAGCTGCTTAATGAGGCACCTCAAAAACTCCTGTTAGTTCAATCCTTTGTGTTGCAGGGTGTGTTCCTTGCTGGCCAACAGAACCTTGAGAGAGGCAGGAGGTCGGGCATAGCTCTGTCATGCTAATGCAGAGGCTCCTGGTCCCAGGCTGAGCTTAGCAGTAAAGTGTTACTGAAGTAAGCCACTTCTGTTCCTCTCTCTGGCTGGCTGATGGGACAGGCTCCAGGGCTGGGCTGCCTCTTGGGCTGTACAGCTGAGAGCTGCAGGCAGTGTGAAATCGTCTTTGTAGGTGTATGAGTGCTGCGCCCTGTGGTCCTGTGGGTCCTTTCCAGGGAGCCTTTGGGATGCAAGGATGGCTGAAGTCTCATCTCAGGTTGCTAATCTTCCCATGAACCTCTGAGAGCCCTCCAGCTTAGCATGGCCCACTCAGGGTAACCAGGGCAGGAGGGTCTCCTTGGCAGCTTCTGAAGGTCCTCTAAGGTTGGGAGCTAGGGGACTGGATGGGCTGAGGACAGGTAAAGATTAATGTGTGAGCTAAAGAGATGCTGATGGCTTCCCACGGTGTCCTGGAGAGCTCTGGCCTCAGCCCTCAGTGCTGCCCGCAGTGGTCAGAAGGCAGTACCCTGAGTGATCCCTGCCTGAGAAGAGGCCTTGCCTAAGGTATCATGCTGGCTTCCAGAGTGCACAGTTCATCAGGAACATGGCAGATGCAAGTAGGGGGCCTCAGGGCTTTCCCATATTCAGGAATATCAGTCACGTGGAAGTATGGCTTGGGTCTGGGGGGCACATGTGAGTGGGGTGAAGAAGCCCAGGATCTGGTGGAGTTCACTTTGGCAATATTTGGAGACATTAATCATTGCACCTGGGGGGAGGGGAGAGGGCTCTGGCATCCAGTGTTTGGGGAGGAGAGGTGTTGCAGGTGGTACCCTGAGATGCCCAGGATAGTCGTCCATCCCCCCCACCCCCCAGCAGATTTGCCTGGCCCCAAATGTGGGTAGTTCCAGGGCTGGGAGCCCTGAACCTGAGAGGTGGCAGGACTGGGAAAGGAAGAACACACAATGGGACAGTGGAGACTGGAAGGCAAGGGACCTGAATTGTGGGGAGTTTTCGCAGGGGAGGCCTCAGCCCTGGAGAGCGTGCTGTGAGGAACTTGATCACAGCAGCAGAGCCTTTGACGGAAGCCCTGCCTGGCACATACATGTGAGTACTGGAATGACGTGTATCCCCATGTTACTGCTTGCTTTGGAAAGTGGGGTGATGTCCGTCCGGCTAGCCTCGGTGGGATGTTTGGGGGCTGGGAGCCCTGACCCGAGGTTCCAGGAGAACGGTGGACAGCATGGAGCCTGGGGCTGGAGTGTCCTTGGCCTCTACCACCATTGCCCTCAGCACAGTCACGAAGCCATAGCTCTCTCTTTGTGCGGAAGGACTCCCACCTGACCTTTGCCCAGGCGCAGGAGGACAGGAGATTTAGGGAACCCAGAGGTGGCAGGTCTGAATCACCCAGGGTGCCACCCTGCAGTAGCTTCCATTTGCCTGGAGATAAAATTTAATCAAGTACAAAAAAAAAAAATCAGATGCAGGAGTATTGTTGTTGTAAGATACCGTAAACCTAAATTACTAACATTGCTCACGTTTAAAATGTACACATGCTTCGTGGTCACTATCAGAACATAGCTGATTTTCTCACACATTGGTTGGTTCCCTCTGCGTGCACCTTCTCAGGCTGCGTGACTACACGCAGGGGTTTCATCTGTGTGGGTGGGTGGCCGATGTTGCCTGCCTGTGTCACCTGCCTTCTGCATAGAGCCCTGGGCGGGCCTCATCTGGGCCCTCCTTTCTTTCCCTACTGGTGGAATCTGCCCTTGCTGGGAACAGCCTCTGGGGAATTACGATCAGCACCAAGTTCATGAGTAGATTAGGAACGCACTATGTTAGCATGTGGATTTTAGGTTTGAATTACATCTGGTTGCCAGTATTCACGCAGGTTTGGGGTTCTTTCTGAGTACAACAGTGATCCTTGTGGGGTCTATGCGAGCAGCAAGCCACAGGGCACCAGTGTGCTGGAAGTCACCTTGAGCAGGACAAGACATGGGGTCTAGTTCTGGGGCCACAGGTAGATCTCCGCTGCCCCGCTGGGAGCTCATAGGTGGGGTCATGGGGCCCCTGTGTACAGATATCTGAGATGGTTTGTTACCAAACCCTAGGGGCGGTGGGGGCGTAAGGATGGCTGTGTCATGGGTGCATTCTGCAAGAAGCTGGGGGCATGCATGAATTTCATCCAGGGTCCCCACGCCTTCCCTGGTCTAATGAGCAGTGAGCGGTGTGTGTACAGGGCCTGTTCCTGGTCCTCCCAGGTTCCATCTCTGGGCCAGTGATGAGGAAACTGCCACTACCCTAGATTCCAGTCCTCCCACCCACTCTCAGAACCAGCTACCCTCACTGGACAGGAAGTCCTCAGCCCCTCAGAATATAGGCACACTAAAGCTCCTGAGGTTTTTGGGCGGCAGTGACATTAGCTCAGGTGGCTTTAAGTCTCCACCATAGAACCTCTGGGAGGCTGGGAGACAGCCGAGGCTCTGGAGCACCCAAGTGGGGATGCTGTCTTCCGGTGCCATCGTCTTTCTTTCCTGAATGGCTGAGTCATACGCAGCCCGGACCTGGGAGGTGGACATCAGGATCCACATTTGCTCAGAGAGCTCTGGAGGCAGCCAGGACACAGGCCCGACCTGAAGAAGGTGATTGAAGCAAAGGAAACAAAAACAGGGTAAGGCTGCGGTGGTGAGTGGCCAGGTGCCCTTCCTAGACAGTGATGTTGACCTCTGGCTCAGTGGCAGAAACTCTTCCAAGTGAGGTTCTGCCTGCCAGAGGGACCCAGTGCCAGGGCCGGGGGCAGAGAGGACTTGAACTACACTGAGAGAGCAGGGTGTTGTGGGGTGGACCCTCATGACGAGGCTAGATCAGTTCTAAGCACCTGAGACTTGAGAGGCCCCAGCTGCTCCCAGGAGAGTCCTTGCTTGTGTTTGAGGATGGCGGAGTGGACCTGGGAGAGCAGAGTGGAGGCTCAGGAATCAGATGCCTTCTTTTCCAGGTGAGCGAGCTGAGGCCTCGGAGTGCCCAGGCTGCATTGATTGTGAAGATGTAATTTCTAAAGAATAGGGTTCTTAAGTTACTGTTCTATTTGGAGATACTGAATGTGATAGGTATTTAGTCTATGTCTATCTGGAAATATTGAGTGTGGTCCGTAAAGTCTTATTGAACATGGCCACAGACATTTGCTTACTATTGTCTGCGGCTTTTTTTGAACTGAAAGAACAGATCTGGGGCTTTGTGAGAATAGGTATTTACCAAAATTTTAAGGAAAATTAAATAAATTTTTTAAAGAAAAGGTAAAATGGTATAAAGGTGCCAAAAACTTCTAGTATGGCTGGGCATGGTGGCGCATGCCTTTAATCCCAGCCCTCAGGAGACTACACAGTGAACCGTGCAGGTTGTCAAGCTCACCATGGAAGCAGGCGAAACCACAGAGCAATCAGCTTTTTCATTTTGAAACCTGGGTTCTGGGGATTGAACTCAGGTCCTCCTGCTTTTGAAGCAGGTGCTTTACCAGCTGAGCCATCTCCTCACCCAGCTAAGGATTTCACAGATGGATGTCACGGAAGCCAGCTGCTCCACGTGATGAAACTGTCCTGGTTAAGTGACAGTGGATACTGTTATAAAAATTGGCAGACTAGTGACACAGAGTGGCCCCAGTGCAGACCCTCGTGTCTGTGCCCATTAAAATGCATGAAGGTGACTCCCATTCATCAGGAGGGACATGTTGTTCAGAAACTCCATGCGGAAGTAATTGCTGAGCTCTTTGGTAATTGATTTTTTTGTGTGTGTGATGTTCCTCATTGGAAAGCAAAACAAATTCTTTGTACATTAATGCCAGTGCACAAACCAGTTTTTAAAGTAAAGAGACGTAGAGGTGAATGCTCACCAAGTTTTTCATTAAGAGGCCTTGCTGTGTGTCCAAGGGACACAGGCCAGGGAGGACCATGGGCCAGCATAATGGAGACTCCATCATGCCAGCCAGTGAGTGAGCGTGGGCAGCCCAGTCGGGGAGACGTGGCAACTGACCGGATGAGGTTTTAAAATGTAAATGAGCAGCAGATGCAAGATGATGGCCCCTGAGCTGGGAATAAGAAGTAGATACCGTCACAGGTTGCTTGACAGGCCACCTTCTGAGAACTGTGACATGAGCCATCAGTTCATTGCTAGGACAAGGCATGTGCTCACAGAAGCCGTAGATGACACAGTGTCATCAGACTAGTCTCACAGGACATGTGTGCGCGCGCGCTTGTGCACGTGTGCAAGCCTGTGTGTCCGTTGCTGACTGTTCTGCAGAGAATACCGCGAGAAGGGTCCCAGCGAGGGTCAAAGTCAATGACTGATCTTGGCATTCTGACCTGCCAGTGAGGTTGGCTGGGTTTTTTTTCTCTTAACTGTTGGCAGAGACGGAACACAAGCCCTCACTCTCTGCCTTCGTCAGAGGGGGAGCATGCATCCCGCTGTCACCATTTACTTTCAGGAAAGCTGTGGGCAAGCCTCCACACTCTTCCAGAAAGTTGTCCTCAGAATAGAATCCAAAAGCCAGGTGTGGTGGCACACACCTCTCATCCCGGCACCGGGGAAGCTGAGGCAGGAGTTCTGCCATGAATTTGAGGCCAGTGGTGATGGCTTCTAATGCTTCTGTGTCGACTTCACTTCCTTCCCGTCCCTTTCTCTCCGGAGTCACAAGGAAAAGTCAGTGTGAGCAAAGTGTCCAAATGACTCACCTTAGGTGACAGCTTGGTTCCTGGGCCCCTGGGATTCCACCCTCTGGGATCAGTTCCTCACTGACAAGGTCTACATGCTAAGAAAATGGCCTGGCAAGTTACAGGGAGCCTGCTGGAGCCAGGGCTGCTGGGGAATAGGAATGAAAGTTTTTCTTTTAACGTTTTATTGATAGCTTCCATAATTATAGACCATAAGCCATTATGATTCCCTCCCCACCCTCCCTCATATCTCTTCCCCCTCTCAATTAGTCTCTGATTTGTTTCAGTGTCATCATCTTTTCCTCCCATTATGTGTAGGAATTATCAGGCTCTTTAAAGACATGAATATCAAGGCCATTTTGTGTCTAGAAGTTTCACTGTAAGCAGTCCTATCCGTCCTTTGGCTCTTACAATCTTTCCTCCACCTCTTCCACAAAGACCCTGAGCCTCGGGAAGTGTGATAGAGATGTCCCAGTGCTGAACACTCCACTGTCATTTCTTCTCAGCACTATGGTGTCTTGAGCTATCCCAGTGGTCATGGCCATCTGAAAAAGAGAAGTTTCTCAAGCCAAGAGTGAATTATTATATGGGTATGCTCATTTTAAAAAAGTACTTATAAGGCAGTTTGGTTGGCATAATATATGCATTTAGCCAGACAACAGCAGGTGTTACTCCCCTGGGGCTCATGACCTACCCATCATAGGCTTTTGACTAGGTCTTCAGTACCAGGCATGCTTTTCCCTCCCGTGGAGCAGGCCTCCAGTCCAATTAGAGAGCATCTGGTTTCCCCCACAACAGGCATGCCACTATTGTCCCAGTTGGCACATTTGGCCTGGCTGGCCAGTCTTAAGGCTCACAAGGTCCAGTGCTGTTCACCACCGTTGATGACTTCTCTCTCCCATAGGGCTGCAGGCAGCCATAGCTTTTTCCAGCTTCCTGTCAGCTGGTTAACAGGGAGGAAGTTTCCAGCTCAGCTCTAGCTTGATTTCTCAGTGACCTGCAGCCCAAGCTTATAGTACTGGAAGTGTTAGCTATAGTGATAAGGCAAGAGGCACAAATCGGAAGGGAAGAGATGAAATTATCATTATTTGCAGATGATATGATTCTATACATAAGGGACCATAAAGACTTATCAGCGAACTGCTGATTAACACTTTCATCAATGTAGCAGGATACAAAATCAACACACAGAAATCAGCCCTCCTATATACTAACAACAGGCCAAGGATGCTGAAATCAAGGAAGCACTCCCATTCACAGTGGCCTCAAAAAAAAAAAAAAAAAAAAAACGAAAGGTACCTTGGAATAAACCTAACCAATGAAGTGAAGGATCTCTACAGTGAAAACTTTAAAACACTCATGAGAGAAACTGCAGAAAACACCAGGAAATGAAAAGACATCCCATGTTCTTGGATTGGAAGAATCAATATTGTGAAAAATCTCAATATACCAAAAGCAATCTGCACATTTAATGCAATCACCATCAAAATTCCAGTGGCATTCTTCACCGAAATAGGGGAAAAAATCCTAAACTTCGTTTGAAATCTCAAAAACCTTGAATAGCCAAAATAATTCTAGGCAGCAAAAATAAGGCTGAGCCGTATCACCATACCTGATTTTAAGATATATTACAGAGCCATAGTAACAAAAACAGCATGGTACTGGCACAAAAACAGACATGTGGATCAGTGGAACAGAATAGGGGACCCTGATGCAAATCCAGACAGTTACAGCCATCTGATTTTTGACAAAAGACAAAAATACTTACTGGGAAAAGACAGTCTCTTTAACAAGTGGTGCTGGGAAAACTGGATATGTATATGGAGAAGGATGAAAATAAATCCTTATCTCTCTCCATGCACAAGAATTAAGTCCAAATGGATCAAAACCCTCAATATCAGACCTGAAACTCTGAAACTGCAAGAAGAAAAAAAAGTAGGGAAACACTTCAACATATTGGGCTAGGCAATGACTTTCTGAACATAACCCCGTTGCTCAGGAAGTAAAAACACTAATCAATTGGGACCTCATGAAATTAAAAAACTTTTGTGCATCAAGAGACACTGTGAACAGAGCAAAGAGGCAACCTGCCCAACGGGAGAAAATCTTTGCCATCTGACTGAGGATTATAAAGTGTATTTTTAAATTAAAAAAAAAAACTTAAGGAAAATTAAGAATATTATAAAGACAAATAAAAGCCCAATATTTGCCATCAGAAAATGTCAGCATTTAGTGTGGAATTTTCTTTTTCTACCAAATGTACACTTTAAAGCTAAATGATAGTTTGTGGTAAGGTCTGTGGATATGCGTATCTCAGCATTGTGTTCTGTGGATCTTATATTCCATTAACTATTCTAGGGAGACGAATCTTAAAGGTACCAGAGCCCTTTAAAGACCAGGCTGCCTCCAGCCCATTTCCACACTCCTGGGAACTCTGTATCTCCTCCATCAGTGTCCCCAGGACAGATCTGAGCTCTGTCTTCCTTCAGGGGGTGCCTGGGTCAGTAATTCGATTATTGCTCCAGATGCCTAGTTATGATTCATGGGCTAGCCTGGAAGGAAGGACATTTGGTCTTTCACCTCAGGAACTCACTCTGTAGCCCAGGCTGGCCTCTGAACTCACAGCAATCCCCTTGCCGTCACCTGAGAACTGAACTTCACAGGTGTGTGCTCCCAACTTGGCTCTATGTTAGCTTCTTAAGAAACAGGCGGGTGACACTGACATCCCCTTTCATCGCGACTGGATGCAGGCATGTCTCCAGGAATAATGGTAGGCCAAGGAAGGAGGTGGTCCTGGAAGCTAGGTCTGGCCCTGCCCTGCGCTGTCCTGCCTGTGTGTATGCAGTCATGTGCCAGGTCACATTGGATGTGTTTTTGTTATTTTTCAGGCCCTGCCTTCTGCTATGGGGTTTTTATTCAGGAGCCTCCTATCCTGTGTTCATGAATTAAATGTCTGTGCTTCAGACATGACCATCGCTGGTCACTGGTGAGGGCTCTCAGGGATGGCAGTGGGTATGGGAGTGGTTGTCCCCCGAACTTGCCTGAATTTCACATTTTAATCTGAGCCCCACAGAGCCTCCGGACACGGCCTCCTGACCTGGAGTGAAGTGAGTGGGCGGGCCAGGCCTGCACACCCCTGAGTGACTGCTTAAGAAACGCCATAAGGGTGTTTGCAGTGTGCCTGGTGTGGTACTTGAGACCTTCCTTAGAACAAAAGCCAGCTGCCAAAAGCGGGTCCCTTCAAATAGCACTATTAAATCATGTAAACACGGGGCTGTTTATTTTCTTGTTTTTGAGGTGGATTTTTACTACGTAGCCCAGGCTAGCCTTGAATTTGGCACCCCCTGAACTGGGAGTATAGCATACACTCCACTTATTTTTTGGGGGGTAGACAGCATGGCAAGTCGTGACAGGTGTGTGGGGATCACATCCTATGCTGTCACTAATCTAGGTGATGTGTCTGGTGGAGCAGGGCTGGATCTGATGGACGGACCTCTTTTTTTACAACACTTTCTGATCACTGGCTGAAATTGGACTTTGGAAGGATATCCAGCCTGGGTTGGTCACCAGATCCTTCACACCCCATCCAGCGTCCAGTACATCACCGTGGCTCCCACGTTGCTTAACAGGACAGACTGCAGATCCCATCGCCATGAGTGGCTCTGAGGCTCTTGGTGATTGGCGGCGTCATCTTCCCACCATCGTCTTGGCTGGGCTCTCCAGCCTTGGTGGTTTTCAGCAGCAGGGGGGTGGGGCAGAGAAACACTGGAACAGACCACCCAGTATGGCACACACTATATAGCTAATAAACACCCTTGATCCCGCCACAACCCTGTGATTCCTTCAAGTTCAATTTCCGTATTTTGTCCCAGTCTGCCCACCATCCATGCTGGCCAGCCACCTCCAGTCTGGTGAGTCACCCAGCATTGCAGGGGTCATCATCGAATGTGGGCAAGTTTCTAGTCCAATGCGCTCCTCTGGCTCCAGGCTCTGTCTCTGTCCATGTGTCCGTCTGTCCGTCTGTCTGTCTGTCTGTCTGTCTGTCTGTCTGTCTGTCTGTCTGTCTGTCTGTCTGTCTGTCTCGGATACGTGTTTTGATGTGAACAGGGGCTTTATGTCTTGTCTCGTGGTGAACACAGAGCCTTGTTCTGAGAGGCGATGCTCAGCCGTGGGAGATGCCCCTTCCTCATATTCAGAGTTATGGCTCTTGTTCCCAAGGCTTTGATGGCTGGTACCACTGACCACTTGTTTCCTAAACCACACCCAGGACAGGCTCTGGTTCCCTTGAGTGACCCCTCAGGGCAGACCCTCTTCTCCCAGAAGGGGCAGCATCTCAGAGGCCACCAGGCTCTAGCTGCAGGTGGGGACAGAAAGATCAGCAAGCGGGTTTCTGTCTCCCACAAGCCTGACCACCAAGATGCAGGAGGACCCCTCCCTGCCACAGGCTACTCCAGTGCCAGGCCAGTCAGGTTCAAGACTGTGACTTTGCTGTCCTGTGGGAATGAGCACTGGGGTGCTGAGGCCGTGCTGGCCAAGAGCGGTCACTTTTGATGGCACAAGTGACACCCAGGAAGGCAGACAACTCTGGTATACCTGTTTCTTGGGGAACAAGGCGGGGGGGGGGCATGTAATGAGATTCTGCCCAGAGGCCAGGGGCAGGAACCACAGGAGCAGGGTGACATGGATGAGAATCTGATGAAATCAACAGGATACTCTGCAGACTGCAGTCACAAATGACCAGTGAGTCATCTTAGGCCCAACCTGAATTCTGGGGGGAGGCACTGTTGAGGGGGGCTCGCTCTCTCAGGCTCCTGGCTCCTGCCCCTGTCACTCAGAGCCATGAGGCCTTCTGTGCCCCAGACACGCCCCTGTCCTGTTCTCTGGGTTGGGTTTTTAATTGTTCCTTGGGGCAGGACGTTGGCAGATAGGCCACGACATGAAAGTCCCATGAGCTGGGGATCTGCAGATACTGACAAGCAAGCTCTGGCAGGGAGCGCAGCGCGGTGGCTCCTGAGGGCACTACCAGTGTCAGTCATCCTGTCTGTGTATGATGTGCTCTCTAATGTAGTTCCTGGGAGCTTGTCTCTAAACTATAGTCAGCCTTCATAGCCTTCTTCTCCTGCGTCCTGGACTAGCAGAGGGATGCCTCTCTCTCTCCCCTGCACCCAGGCACCATGTCGAGGTTTGGGGAGGCTGCTGGCCACCCTGGAGAAGGAGCTGCCCGTCCAGCTAGGTCTGAGGTCCCCACTCCAGGCAGCCTGCCATGTGCAATCAAGTTCTGTAAAGGTTTTCCAAGTTACCTACAAAACACCTCTAGATGTTCATCTTGATCTTAGAACCCTCTTCCTTCTTCCTCCCTCAGCACAGGAACACAAATAGACTGAGTTCCCACGAAGCTTGGGTTCCCATGCGCTCCTGCCAGAGAGCAGTAGGGCTTTAGTGGTGATAAAGAAAACTAGGTAAGAGAGTGGGGGAAGGTGTTCCTGCCCCATTGATGTTTAAACAGATGAATGAATGAACAAATGAATGAATGCTCAAGTCTAGTTAATACCTAGGCAGAACCTTCTGGGCTGTTGGAGTAGCTCATGCAAAGGCCCTGTGGTGGGAAGGGCCTGGTTCTTGGGAACTGCAAGGGGACTGAGGAGGCAGGAAGGGTGGGGAGGGGAGAGGAGGGAGGGGAGAGGGGGACAGAGACATGCCATTCCTGTAGGAACTGGTTGTGAGACAGCAGCGTCAGGCAGTGTGGTCCTGAAGGGCTGTGGGGAGGTGCCCAGCGGCCTGGCACTGTGTGATTGCTGATCGAGGTGCTAACTGCAGAGCAGGGGCGGGCTGGGTGCAGGCAGCCTGGTGGGAAGGAGCCAATTACTGTAATTGAGCTGAGACGATGGGGGTGTGCCCGCCCCTGGGAAGGGTCAGGTGGAGGTTACACTCTGACTGGGGAGGCCCTGTTCTGATGGTAGAACTAACTGCATGAGTATGTGTGTGAGGAATGGACGAGGTGCTCCTTTCGCTGTTTAGCTGGCTGAATGCAGTTGTCAGGGACAGAGGTAAAGGCTGGGGGTGGGGTGGATTTGGACCCAAGAAACCCAAACCACCTGTGTGGCCCTCCCAGGACAGATGGGTGTCAGTCTTCTGTCAACCTAGGGGAGCCCAGCTGTGTCCACCTAAACTTGAGGGGCCCATAGTGCCCAGCATTGGAGTTGATGACTCCTCGGGGTTTTCCTGTGTCTTACCACCCACTCCTGGCTCATATCAAATGCTTCCTCCTTATTTTTAAAACTATTTTCCTCTGGGCCTTGCAGACACGTGCATAAATAGAAAAAAACCAGCGCGTGAGCTCTTTCACCACTGAGCCCTCTCCCCAGGCTTCGTGAGTGCTTGATACAGCAGGCTACCCCGCTTGCCATGACCCCAGCACCTTATCCAATAAAGCGGCGAGCGTGCGGTAAGGGTGTGGTGCTCAGTGACCAGGATGAGAGGCTGGGCCATTGGTCTGCTGATGGAGGCTGGTGCCAGTGAGTCATGCTGGAATTTGCCAAGCCCTGGGGAGGTGGGTGGAGCTGAGGGAGGAGAGGGAAAGAAGTGCAGGGGGTTCCTGGAAGCCCAGGTGAATGCCAGGCTTTGCCAAGGGTCCAGAATGAAAAATGCAGGCACTGCAACTGCCAGGTGGGCCTGAGAAACGGCAGGTTCGAGTGTGGAGTGTGGTCAGCGTAGCAGTGGAGGGGGCAGCCACAATCCCAAAGGGACAGGTGATAACCCAGCCATGCAGGGCTCAGCAAACTGGGCTGGGAAAGCCGACGTGACTTTCTTAAAGGCAGCAAGCGAACCCAAGCCGCAGAGGTTTTGGGGAAGGAGTGGTAGACCTGGAATGATGGCTAGGAGAAATGGGAGTGTCTATAAGGAGGGCTCAAGGGAAAGATGGAGTCCACCTGTCCGGCAGGCCAGGCTTTCCAGGACCCCCCTCCACTCAGTTCCAGCTCCCTGTGGCCCATCACATCTGGGAGCCGAGGCAAGGCTCTGTCCATGGCTTTTCCAGGTTGAGGAAGTGCCCTAGAGCTGGCACAAGTGCCCCATTGTGCCCATTTAGACTGGCTATTTTAGCCCTTCAGAAATCATTTCTGATACATTGTCACTGGAGGAGAGCAGGTCTGGGCAGTAAACAGTACTGAGTGTCCCTAGACCAGGTCTTTCCCCTTGTTCTCACAGGGTCCTTAGAAAAGCTCTGGGGTGGGGGGCAGCCCCTGCAGGACATCAGCTCTCAAAGAAAGTGACATCTCCCGACTTCACCTTCCTTTCTGCCTTGGCCATGCCTCTGCTGTCCCCTGCCCCAGGTACATCAGCCCTAGAGGCTCAGGTGGGACTGTCATGTAGGAAAGTCCCCTGCTAAGCTCAGGTTATGGTCTCTGACTGTCCTGAAGTGACTGTCCCTCCCACTCTCCGGTCTCTTCTTTCTCTGTTGTGATTTTCTCCAGAAAACAACAGTCTTCGCAGCACAGGGAGCAGAGGGTCAGCTGCCTCTCTCTTTTGAATAATAGAACAGAGTGTTACCCTTTCTTCAGATACCCCAGGGTGGGGTGGGGTGGGAGTCAGTGTCCATTGGGGCTCCTACAGGGAGGGGCCTGCTGAATTGTGGCAGAACCACCTCCGAGGGATGACCAGGCCTCTGTCCAGCTGTGTATGTTGCCTTATGAAGAGTCATTTGGTCACCATGTTCAGTGGTTGCAGAGTGCAGAGTGTCCTACATCCCAGCTGGAAGTGGAATGGGGGGCTCCTTCATCTTGAGGGAGCCTGTCATCTCAGCATGCCCGGTTTCCTTCAGAGAGGATCTGGCTCTCAGTCCCGTTGGCTCTGCCTGCCGTGGGGGACACTGCTATCTGAACTCACTTGATCTGGGGGGGGCAGTCAAGATTTCCCCCATTCACTCACACCTGGGTCAGAAGCCTCATTTCCAGATGTTTCTAAATGGAGCCTCCAAGGCATAAGGAATTCAGACTAGGTATTTTGGGGTAAAATATGCCTGCTGTCAGCTCCCAGTGCTACAGCCTGGTCATGGCCAGCTGAGGCAGAGTCTGTTCCTCATGCTCACCCATGGGCTCTGGCACAGGATCTGTGGTGGTTTGTCAGGTGTCCTCCATAAACTCATGTGCTCTAAAGACTGGGTCCCCAGCTGGTGGCAATTTGGGAATTGGAGTCTCCCTGGAGGTGTGTTGTTTGGGGTGGGCTTATGGGTGCTATAGCCTGCTTTCCCTTGCCAGTGTTTGGCACACTCTCCTGCTGCTGTTGTCCACCTGATGTTGGCTAGGAGGTGACGTCCAACCTCTGCTCATGCCAAGCTCCCTGCCATCATGGAGCTTCCCCTCAAGTCTGTAAGCCAAAATAAGCCCCTTCCTCCACAAGTTGCTTTGTTCCAGCAACGTGAAACTGACCGCATGAAGCCACTCAGCTTATTTATATCCAGAACCTGCTCCCCCAAAGCTTTAGCCCTATCTGCCTCTGCCTGCCCAAAGCGGGTACCTCCCGCAATAACACCCCCGTGGCTCAGGTACCTTCCGCACAGGCTCAGTAGCAGTCAAGAGATTTGCCCAGGTTCATATGCATGAAGCACACGTGTATCAAATACCTGAGGGTCCCTGCATACTGGGCTTCTGACGCTGATCTGGGGACTCCGAGTGAATAGACAGGAGCCGAGCAACCCTTCCAACCACTGTGGCAGGGCTTTAAGAGCGAGGTGTGCTGGCTCCCTGCGAGGGTGCCTGGTCCCCACAGCTGTCCTTTCTATGGGACCTGCCATTCTGGGCAGACAAGCTTTCTCTTTCCTGAGCTCTGGAAGCCACAGCGTGGACCACACAGTTCCGTGTTGTTCTCTTTAACTGCAGTGAATGGCTAACCAGGTGCCGGGACACATTTCACAGACCCCATTGTGCCCAGCGGGCCAAGAAGATAGCACAAAGTGGGCACAGAGTCCTGGCAGTGAGAGCCGCTCTGCCCCCAGGCCAGGAGCAATGAGACGGGCCTCTCTGCACTCACTGCAATGGTCTGGAACAAGGAAGCGTCCCTCTCCATGGAATTACCCTCGCCGCCATGCTCCACTTGCCCAAGGGAATTTTTTGCTCTCCTTTCAGGAAGAAGCACGCTGCCAACCCCTTGGTCGTCTGAGACACGAGCTTCAGTCACTGCTGGACAGGGTGGAGGAGACATGAGGCCCTAGCACGAGCTGCCCGCCAGGAGTTTCAGGATGGCGGCCCAGCGGATCCGAGCGGCCAACTCCAATGGCCTCCCTCGGTGCAAGTCAGAGGGGACCCTGATTGACCTGAGCGAGGGCTTTTCAGAGACGAGCTTTAATGATGTCAAAGGTGAGTGGCCTGGTCATCCCCTGGCTGAGGGGAGCCTGGGATGGCAAGGGTTTCCAGATCCAGGGGTCTTCTTGCTTTATGAGTGACCGGTTTCACATTCACTAATTGAAGTTTGGCTCTGAAACCTGGAACAATGCCACGTAGCTAGACTTTGGGTATGTAGGGAGTGTTTGAATGTTCTGGGTAGAAAGCCCCTTTCATACGATATGGCTGGTTTCTCAAGAGTTCAGTGACCAAGGGAACTTGGTAATAAGTACAGAAATCTAGGGTCGAGAGCAGTGAGAAGAAAATGAAATATGGGAATAAACAGAAGGACCAGGTGACCAGATGGTCTGCCTAGGGTCCCACAGTGGGCATTTTAAGCCATAGCTGTTCAGCCCCTCCCTGGCACATGAGACCAGCCAAAACATGGTAGGCGAACAGGCAAGCTTGTGTTCCAATATGGCTGTGTAAAAGCTAGCGGTGGTGGGAATGTCTGTGATCCCAGCACTTAGAAGGTAGGAGGACCCAGGAGTTCACGGTATCCTCAGCTACACAGTGAGCTTGAGGCCAGCCTGGGCTACATGAGACCCTGCAAAAAACAAACAAACATACCAAAAAAAAAAAGACACCTGCTAACATGTAACAGGTATGGCCCCTGCACTGGCAGGTGGGACAGTGTTTACCCTAGCTCGCTGGTTTCGGCCTCACAAAAATTGGACTGTTGAGAAAAACACATACTCAGATCCTAGGCTGTCATTTTCTTCACAGAAGTCTATCTACCCTGGTGCCTAGGGCCCTGGTAGTGACAACGTCCTGGTCACTATTGTGTCACCTTCATCAGCCTTCTCACAGCACCTACAGCTCACTGTTGGAATTGTCCCCTGTGCTCCCTGGTCACTGGCGTCCCCTGTCCCTCCTAAAGCAGGCCAAGCACTGGAGCCTTATCTCTATTCCTTTACCCTTAACACAAGCTCAGAACCAGGTGTTTCTAGAACAAAGCTGCAGCCCCCTACAGACAACCCCCCCCACTGTGTCTGGGTGTGTTGGTAGCTTTCTTATTGGTTAGCTGCCCCCTTGCCCTTCATCCCTAGCCAGCACCTTCCTCTTCCAGGCCCTGGTTTAGATGTACATTCCTGAGGGTCCCATGTCACGTGATCGGTTGTCACATACATTGGCTGAGCTTTTCTCTTGTCCGTGTGTCTGTCCACTGTTCATTTCAGCAGACTCAAATAGCTCACCTTCAGAGAGAAAGCTGGACCACCTCAGCAACCTGCAGGGCTGTTTGTCACCACTGTCTTTGTTCAGTCCCATCCCTGAGTGGCATAAAGAGCATCACTTTAAATGTTCAAACATAAACTGTGATTTGTGCTAGAATCTAATGGCCAAAAAGCCAACTCACTTGGGCCAGGAAGACCGGGATGAGTACTAAGATATACAGGATCCCTTGCCACAAGGACTAATACAGGCAGCCCACGAAGGAGGATATACAACTGATCAGGGATGGGGAGGGGGGGAATTGGGGAAGTCGGGATAACAACGCATGGTTTGCCCACTAAATAATGTAACTCATTATGGACAATAAATATTAAAAAAAAAAAAAACAATGAATGGTCCAAAAGCACACAGTCTTGATTCAGTGTGGGGAGGGGGCTGGTGAAATAGGGAATCTGAGATTCCTGTGGTCACTCAGGGTCAAAGGGCCTCAGGCTGTACCAAAACTACGGAGACCATACTGCTGAAGGCCAGGAAGTGAGCTGGGCCTTGTCCCAGCCAGTTTCCCAGTGTGTGCATCAAGCAGAGAGCATGTTCCAGCCATTATACCCGCTGTGAACTCTTCGGCCCTGATTAATGTCTGTCTGCATAAAAACTTAGGCCGTGAGATAGAAAACAAATGACTCAATACCCCAAACCTTGGCAGCCAGGGAGTTTTCTGTATTCCAATCAAGGTAGCTGTCAACCTGGGCAGTGTTCCTCAGAATTCATTACGATGGGATTCAGAAAGGATTTTCTGGGATAGAAGCTCTGTCCCCATGTCCCTGGGCGTGTGTGTGGTCATGGTGGGGGTGCTGTGTGACAGCAGTTGACGGAGGGGATTGTCCAGAAAGGAGTCCACACCACAGTCCACCTCAGTAGTTTCCTGAGGGAAGGACCCAGATTCTCTAGTGAAGTACACTGATTCTCCTTCAAGGAGAGTGCATAGAATCGTAAATAAAAGCGTTCTTAGTCTTTGGTAAAGCTGAAACAATAATTTGCATTGATTTATTTTAGGCTTTGCACAACTCATGCTTAATTGCTTTGTTTTTTTATTATTATTTTGAAAATATTACTGTAAGGGAATTAATTATTCCAAGGGAGCTTAATAGGGATGTAGCTTTAGAAGAATCCTAACAAGATTTTAATGGCTGGCAAGTTCTATTTAATACTCGGTTGGTTTCATTTTTATTTCTGGTAGATGTAGCAAGGAAACAAACAGGTTATATTACTACAGACTCAGAAGTGGGAGTGACCACTGACCAGCCTCATCCCATTTCCTTTTCCCCACTTTCCCCTCGAAGGCATTCTTGGTTCACAGAACCCCCCACCCCCCGCCAGTGAAGGCTCTCCAGCCTCCTGTGCTGCTGTTTCTCGCCCCATGTTCTGTCTTGAGGCACACCATGGAAAGCAGAGCCCCTCACAGGGTGCTCAGGGACACTGGGGACCCTCCTCCCTGAGCCAGTCAGTGTCTCTGTGTACCGTCGAGCCTTCCCTCCTTTCTGGCAATAGTTGGCCCTCATTCTAAGTAGTCCTGCGCCCCAAACCCCTGAGGAAGCTGAGGGGCTAAGAAGCACTTGGCAGCATTAGCTCACACCCTGCTTGCCAGTCCCACCCGAGAGCCCAAGTGCAGCTGGAGTGTTTCTGTTGAGCTCTGACTCCTCAACCTGAGGGTCCCATGTCTCGTGATCAGTTGTCACATACATTGGCTGGGCTTTTCTCCTGTCCACTGTTCATTTCAGCAGACTCAAATAGCTCACCTTCAGAGAGAAAGCTGGACCACCCCAGCAACCTGCAGGGCTGTTTGTCACCACTGTCTTTGTTCAGTCCCATCCCTGAGTGGCATGAGATTTGTTCCCCCCACCACCACCACCTCCTGACCCTGCCTCTGTCTCCCACTTCATCACAGCACCCATAGCTCTTAGCTTCCAGGTGTCTTGGGCACTTTCGTCCACTTCACTCTTGGAGACAACTGTCCTCCCTGGACTGGATGTACCTAGCATACTCCGCCTCTCTTCTTTAGCGGGGAATGCCTCCAGACAGCCCATGGCAGCTCTTTGCTTTCCAAAATTCCAGTGCTGTGACCCAGTGGACCCCAGCACGGCCATCGCTATGGACCCCTGACCCAGGCCACTTTCACAACCCTCCCTGGGTTTTATGATCACTATGAGTAGTTTCTGCCCACTTTCGTCATTTCTCAGTGGCCAGCTGACTCCCCATCACCGTCTCTCCACCACGAGAACAGAGGCCGTACATCTCATTCATAGTCATGCCCTAAAGGTTTCTTTTTGCTCTGCAGTGTCACTGAGAGAAATGTAGTGAGGCCTGGCGTGGTGGCGCACGCCTTTAATCCCAGCATTTGGGAGGCAGAGGTAGGAGGATTGCTGTGAGTTCGAGGCCACCCTGAGACTACATAGTGAATTCCAGGTCAGCCTGGGCTAGAGCGAGACCCTACCACAAAAAAAAAAAAAGAAAAAGAAAAGAAAAAATGTAGCGAGGAGGAGATGGAGATGTGGCCCTGTGAATCCTGACCTTGGGCTGATCACCATTTACCAGGCACTAGACACACTTCCTTTTACCCATCATCAGCCCACAGAGAAAGATGCCCTTTTTCATTAGGAAGAATCGTAGGTGCCAGTGTTGCTTGGCTCCAACGGGCCGCCTTTCAAGCGCAGGTCTGGTGATCCCAGAGGCAGGGACTAGGGTACCCGACTTGACAGGGCTTGGCATTGTATAGAGGGTGGGAGGGAGGCTTCAAAGCTCAGGTACACTCTGCAGCCCATGAATATGTGGGGGACTCCCTGTCTGTTTCCTAAGCTTTATCAAAGAAATGGAGTTGAATCTTCATCATTTCCTTTCAAAGCAAAAGGGACTGGCAGGAAATAGTTTTGGGCAGCCAGCTTTATAGGAGATGTCTGTGGACTCAATCACATGTTTGAACAGATAGATTCACACGAGCTAAAAATTCAGCCTTTTGCTTGCTTGCATACACAACTGAACCAAAAAAAGTCCTCTAGGACACGTCACAGTGGGTGCTTTTCCTGGAGAAGGGGGTTCTGTCTTCATCAGAAAGAGTGTTCTCCCTCTAAGGAATTTTTCACCCAAAGAGAGGGGCAACAGGTAGATGTTAACATTTCTTATTAACATGTTATTTTTCAAAGCAAACGCCCCTCTCTCTTCGGTGACTTATTTCAGCTATTGCAGTCGCTGTCTGTGCTGGTAACATGCATGATTTATAGTCAAGAACTACATTTAACAGGCGTCGTTTTTAAAGTCTTGGAATTTTCAGACTGCCAAGACAAGCGTTCTGTAACAACACTACATGGCCAGACATGAACTTCTGACTGCCAAGGTGTGGTGGGTCCCTTCGATCTTTTAAGACACCCAGCCCAGAAATCACTGCTCACCTGAAGATACCTTGATGAAGAATGGGTTGAAGTTGGAAACTCAGAGCTGGGGCTGGTTGGGAACCTAGCCTCGCATTCCTGTGTTCCACACCAAAGGGTCAGGGACTCGGCTCACACGCGCCACTGAAGTCTGAGAGCTCCACTTTTTCCATCCCCACACAGTGGGGCCACCTAGCCCAGAGTGTCTTCTCCAAACACCTCACAATCCGTCTCTCTTTACTCATAGTGGCAGTTCTGATAAGAGGTTAAATAACAAAACAGTTAGTCCCAGTGAGGTGTTCAGAACACAGGGGCACGTCCACTGTCTCAGCATAGCAGCCTGCCTTTCTGCAGTGGTTGAAGGACTTTGCTTCAGGGTCTCTCTGCCTCACAAGGCTGCACTGGAAAGTAACCAGGTGACAGAACCACAGAACACTCCAGTAGTGACTTAATGGCCAGCTAGAATCACATGGAACGTCATTTTGGTTAATTCCTATTGGCCCCTGGCTGGGCTGGTGACCACATCACTGTGCCCGCCGTTTCTTAGCCCACCTTATCCCCTTGCTTTGGCAGTATGCCATGGTGCCCAGGGTCCTGGCCTCACCCCGTCTCTTTGTGTTTTGGCAGTGCCTTCTCCCAGTGCCTTGCTAGCTGACAACCCCACGCCTTTTGGAAATGCCAAGGAAGTGATCGCCATCAGGGACTACTGCCCCACCAACTTCACCACCCTGAAGTTCTCCAAGGGCGACCACCTGTACGTCCTGGATACGTCAGGTGGGGAGTGGTGGTATGCACACAACACCACGGAAATGGGCTACATCCCTTCCTCCTACGTGCAGCCCTTGAACTACCGGAACTCAACACTGAGTGACAGCGGCATGATGGACAATCTCCCAGACAGCCCGGAGGAAGCCGCCAAAGAGCTGGATCTGCTTGGCGGCTGGACAGATGACCAGAAAGAGTCGGGCAGAACCTACAGTAATAACCCTTTCTGGAACGGGGTCCAAACGAACCCCTTTCTGAATGGAAGCCTGCCTCCCAGCGTGGATGAGCTACATCCCAGAAGTACTGTAGATCTGCTCCTTTTTGACACGGGCACGTCCTCCTTCACTGAGTCCAGCTCAGCAACCACGAACAGCACTGGCAACATCTTCGATGAGCTTCCAGCCACCAATGGACTCCACGCAGAGCAGCCGGTCAAGCGGGACAACCCCTTCTTCAGAAGCAAACGTTCCTACAGCCTGTCAGAGCTCTCAGTCCTGCAAGCCAAGACGGACGCTCCTGCCACCTCTGGTTTTTTCTCGGGTTTGAAATCACCGGCTCCAGAGCAGTTCCAGAGCCGGGAGGATTTCCGAACTGCATGGCTGAACCACCGGAAGCTAGCCCGGTCCTGCCACGACTTGGACCTGCTTGGTCAAAGCCCGGGCTGGGGCCAGACTCAAGCAGTAGAGACGAATATTGTGTGCAAGCTGGATAGTTCTGGGGGCTCCGTGCAACTTCCTGACACCAACATCAGCATCCATGTGCCTGAGGGCCACGTCGCCCCTGGGGACACACAACAGATCTCCATGAAAGCCCTGCTGGACCCTCCGCTGGAACTCAACAGTGACAGGTCCAGCAGCATCAGCCCCGTGGTGGAGGTCAAGCTGAGCAACCTGGAAGTGAGCACCTTCATCATCCTGGAGGTGAAGGTCTCCGCCGAGGTGAAGAGTGACATTTTCAGCAAAAGCACAGTGGGCCTGCAGTGCCTGAGGAGCGACTCAAAGGAAGGGCCCTATATGCCCATCCCGCTGACCTACAGCTATGGGGATACTGTCCAGGTCCAGCTAGACAACCTGGAGCCCTGCATGTACCTAGCCATCGTTGCCCACGGCCCGAACATCCTCTACCCTTCCACGGTGTGGGACTTCATCAACAAGAGGGTCACTGTAGGTCTCTATGGTCCCAAACACATCCATCCATCCTTCAAGACGGTCGTGACTGTTTTTGGGCATGACTGTGCCCCCAAGACCCTCCTGGTCAGCGAGGTCACCCGGCAGGCCCCCAGCTCTGCTCCTGTGGCCCTGCAGCTATGGGGCAAACACCAGTTTGTCTTGTCCAGACCCCAGGATCTCAAAGTCTGTATGTTTTCCAACATGACCAACTATGAGGTCAAGGCCAGTGAGCAGGCCAAAGTGGTGAGAGGCTTCCAGATGAAGCTGGGCAAGGTGAGCCGCCTCATCTTTCCTATCACCTCCCAGAACCCCAACGAGCTGTCCGACTTCACGCTGAGGGTGCAGGTCAAGGACGACCAGGACGCCATCCTGACCCAGTTTTGCGTCCAGACACCCCAGCCGCCCCCCAAAAGTGCCATCAAGCCGTCCGGCCAGAGGCGGTTTCTCAAGAAGAATGAGGTCGGGAAGATCATCCTGTCTCCGTTTGTCACCACCACCAAGTACCCGACATTTCAGGACCGCCCGGTGTCCAGCCTCAAGTTCGGCAAGCTACTCAAGACGGTGGTGCGACAGAGCAAGAGCCACTACCTGCTCGAGTACAAGAAGGGGGACACGGTGGCCCTGCTCAGCGAGGAGCGCATCCGGCTCAAGGGGCAGCTGTGGACCAAGGAGTGGTACATTGGCTACTACCAGGGCAAGGTGGGCCTGGTGCACGCCAAGAACGTGCTGGTGGTGGGCAGGGTCCGGCCCAGCCTGTCCTTGGGGCCCGAGCTGAGCACGTCGGTGCTGTTGGAGCAGATCCTTCGGCCCTGCAAGTTCCTCACCTACATCTACGCATCCGTGCGGACCCTGCTCATGGAGAACATCAGCAGCTGGCGGGCCTTTGCTGACGCCCTGGGCTACGGGAACCTGCCGCTCACCTTCTTCTGCCGGGCGGACCTGGACAGCGAGCCCGAGCGGGTGGCGTCCGTCCTGGAAAAGTTGAAAGAGGATTGTAACAACCCCGATAACAAAGACCGCAAGTCTTTCCAGAAGGAGCTGGTGATGGTGAGTGTTTGGCTGGTCTCTGCCCAGCCCCGAGGGGTGAGCTTCTCCTGGACCCTCAGCCTCTGCCTGATGCACGTGGACATGCATCATGGCTGGGGTGAGTGGCCGAGGCAGATGGGCAGGTGTGTCTGTGAGTGGACACCTCTAGGAACCAGAGAGCAGTGTCCTGCTGCTCAGCCTGTTTGCAGAGTGTGCAGTGCATTCAGGTAGGGAATGGGCATGAGAGCGGTTTGACAATGTCCCATGGTAATATGACCTCGAACAGCAGGGAGCAGAGAGACCTGAGGTTGCCCAGGGAGAGACATGGACTGCAATGACAGTCAGGAGTTGGGAGGACACCCGTGGCCATCAGGAGGTCCCTGGGGGCCTTGGCCTGTGGTTCCCCAGAGGAGGAAGCTGGATCATCCTCAGTGGCCAGAAATGAATAGAAGCAAGTGTGAGTCACCCACAGGAATAACATGGCTCCCTCCTTTCACCTTCTCCAACATGTGGTTGAGGCCTTTTGACCCACCTGCCAAACAAATTTTTAGAAAGTCATGAAGTCCTGCTTGCTTGGCCTCCTTGCTGGTCGGAGCTCCCAGGCCAGGAGCACACACTCCCTGGGGAGCCTTTGGCCAGCATTGTCTATTGATTGGGGAATGAGCTGCTTTCATGAGGTATAAATGGTATTGATTGTTCCTTCCTGCTACTGAGGACAGTCACCTTGAGTGGGCAGGTGACAGCAAACAGCCCCAGCTCTTCCCTCAAGCACATGCCACAGGTAGGGGCTTTTATGCCCACGTCCTTCTGCTTTTAATGCTCAAACTTTTACTCAGTGTGGCGACTTTGGAAAGGACTTTGCTCTTTCCTTGGGCTCCTCTGTAGGAGGCATCATCTTGTGAGCCTGAGTCCCCCCCCCCAAGTGTGCCTGAGTCCCCACCCCACAGTGTGTCTGAGTCCCCACAGCCCTCCTACCCGGAGGAAGAACTTAGCCCCGGGGTGAGGGCAGTTTTATGGAGGGTAACTGGTTCTGTGGTGCTTTCCTGGCTATCTCAGGCATCACCAAGTAGCAGCTGAATTTCAATGGTTGCCAAGCTTCCAGAAACCATGGTTGACTTAGTACTGGGGATGTGCTCCATTTCCATGGATTCATCATTGCTGGTCATCACTGCTGCTTCACCTGCCTTTCTCCCCACCACCAGCAGGTCACTTTAAGCTATTGTGGTCAGCATCCCCATGTAGGGGAGCTAGAAGGCCATGATCCCATGCAGGGTGAGAGGGAAAGTCCTCACCAAGCCCTGGAGCCTCCTCCCTTCCCCTCTCCCCCATGTCACCACAAGTCAATCCATGTTTCTGCCCGTTGCCTTTGTCCTGTGTCCTGCATATGCCAGCTCAGCCCTTCCCTTGCCCTCCCCCCCCCACACACAGTTCAGTGAATGAGAATGAATGAATAGGGGGTTATGGAGCTAAGCAACTGAGCCCTCTGTCCACTCTGGGGTCACCCCATGCTTCTCATCTCTGCTGTCATTTGCTCCCTCTGTTGTTTTGGCCTGTGTGTGACACTGGCTAGTAGCCTGTGTCACCCAGAACAGTGTCCCCCCCTCTCCACACTGTCCAGCTTCCAGACGGGGTCTGTGATACTGTGTGCTGCCACAGTGACCTAGCTGTGTCGCTTGTGTTGGCTGTCATCATCTCTGTAAAAGCAGATGTTTGTTTCTGCCTTGACATGTGACAATATCCCAACCAGAGCAGAGTAGGGAGTCCTTCCAGATCGCCTGTCTCCCAGAGGAAACTACCCCTGCTACGTTTGGAGCACACATGTGTGAGTGACAGAATCTTGTAGGAGTTTGCCACAAGTGTGCGACAGACCTGCCACGTGACGTGGAAGGCACTGAGCGATTTGCTGGGTGGAAGGAAGGAAGCTGGTAGTTTGGTTTTGTCCAGGTTCCAGCCCCTCTGTGTGGTGTACCTGCTCATGTTCTTCTGTCTGTATCTGTGAGCTACAGGTCCACACTCCAGGCTCTGAAAATCACCAAGTGTCCCTTTCGGGGAGCTGTCCTTACCCCAGAACAGAAAATACAAAGGTTCTCAGACCATCAAGTACTATTATTGCTGAACTCCCTAAGCCAATCCCTGGGTGGGTATATACACAACCCGCTTACTTCTGTAGCCTATGGTCTGATGTCTGGGCTTTGGGATTGTTTCCTCAAGGGGAGAAACTGTGAGATGTAACTCTTTGTTTTTAAGGCTAAATTCCTTTTTTGTTGAGCTGGGGAGATGGCTCAGCGATTCAGAGTGCTTGCCTGTGCACTGCCCAAGTTCACGTCCCTAGAACTCATGTTAAACAGCTGGGTGTGGCCTGCATTATCTGGAACCCCTGTCCTATGGGAGGCAGAGACCTGAAAAATACTGGGACTTGCTGACCAAAAAAAAAAAAAAAGGGAAAATACAGCTCTGGGTTGAGTGACAGATCTTATGTCAAGGAAACTCGGGAATGAGCGAAAAGAGATGCGACATCCTCTGGACGCATCCGCATGCTCACATCCATACTCTCCGTGCGTCACACACCATAATACTCTTCACACACCATTAAAAGTAAAACAAAATGCTTGGATGCATCTTGGTGTACACTTTGTGGCTCTTGGGAGGGTTTTCTGAGTGAAAGCCCTAGGGAAACACATTCATGTGCGTCCTGTGAATTTTGGGGACCTGTCATGAATGGGATGAATGGTCTCCGTTCTTGTCGCACAGAGGAGTGACAGGGAGCCAGCTGGAGATGGAGGAGGGCCAGGGACTGAAACAAGCGTGGTGGCCCAGAAGCCCCGACACGATAGTGAGGGCCTGGCCAGCCGGCGTAGCTAGTTCTGGAGTCACCTCTGAGAACGCAGCCCCTGAGGTGGCCTCCAGAGGTCATTGCTGTGGGCTCTTGGGCCGAGTTCCTTTGTGAAAAAAAGGGTAACTGAGTCTGTGCAGGTGCCATCCAGTCCCAGAGGAATTGGACGAGGTGCCCAAAACTCCTGGAAGCTAATGGAGATGGCACCAGTGAGAGAATAGGAGAGTCAGGGTCAGAGGAATGGCATGGAGGCACTCAGGAAACGAGAAATGAGAAAGGAAATGAGAAAGACCACCTCAACCCACAAACTAGGAGACAGCTACTCCACTGCTGATGGCCCTTCCAGGAGGCCCCAGAGCCTGAGCTGTGCTTCCGATTGGGATTAGAGGCAGCCAGCCATCAGCCACTGGCCATGGCCCATTGCGTAGGAGAGCTCATTGGGCCTGAACGTCCTGGGAACGAGGCAGAGTGAAACAAACACATCACAAAGCTGAAATGGAAAGGCACTATAATTTCCTAAGGTCTTTTAAAATAAACGAGCAGCTGAGGAGAGGCCTATAGCCCCCTGCAATTTGGTCCCCAGTCACCTATAGCTGCTTTTGTATATGTGCATATGATGCATGGGGGAGGGGCTTATACATGCTGGAACATGTGTATAGGGTGTCTGTCCTCTCCTTCTACCTTACTTGAGACAGGGTCTCCCTTGTCTTTTGCTGCTGCGTAAGCACTGGAGTAGGTGGCCCGTGCACTTCCAGTTCTCCTGGCTCCGCCTTCAGTTGCTTACACGCATCTTGGGGTCACAGACCCGCATGCTACTTTGTGTGTGGCTTTGCATGTGTGCTGGGCCTTTAACTGCTGAGCCGTCTCTCCAGACCTGCAGCTACTTTTTGGAAATGTCTTCCGAGCTACAAAGTTGGAACAGAGACCCTGTGACCCACAGAGCCATAAATAATTCCAATCTGTCCCTTTAGAAAGGAAATGTGGTCGTGGTGACTTAAATCGTAGTTCACTCCACTAAGGGAATTGTATCTGAAATCAGTATTGTGCTTTATTTTCTTGGGTGTTTTCTGGTATCTCAGTGTGTGCCTGAGGAAACTGTGTACAGAGTGGGTGTCCCCGAGCTGCTGCTCCTGGGGTGTCATTTCCAGCACTAGGACTTGTGAGCACCCAACGTTCACCCTTTAAAGAAGGCATACATTACCCTGATGTGGTGTGGGCAGCTGTGGAGAAACCAGAGCCATTTCTTGGCTCAGTCAGAGCTGTGTAAGAGGAGACGGAGAGTGAATGAAAGACTCCTTCATTCCTGGCGTCAGAAGCACCAACCCCTTCATTCATCGGCCACCCATGGAAATGGAAACTTGGCTGGCCTGGAGGGCCATGGCTCTCCTGTCCTGCAATGCCCAGCCAGGGCCAGAGAACGGCCTGCATTTCCCAGGACCTTTGTATGCTGTGCCCAGGGCCCCTGGGGAGAGTGGTTCGGATCACTCCTGCCAAGAGTCGAATGGGCAGCAGGTGACTTTGATGGGTTGTCACCTAGAAAACCAGGCCGCCTCCATGTTTGCTTGGAGTGATCAAGTGACTCGGTGGCAAGCCCTGTGGCCACCCCCCATTCCCTCTAGAACAGCACATGTAGAAGGAGAAGCGTGCTGCCTCCTGAGTCCCTCAGCTCACAGCACAGCAAGAAAACTAAACCACAACCTGCCAGTCCCCATCCGTCTTCATACATGTGACCAGGTACACGTGTCGCCCCTTTTCCTACTGAAATGCAAATCAAGTCAAATCTAACTAATTTCCTTCAAAATAATTTATTTTAAATGGATGAAAATTCAAATCACAATCAAGCACTTTCTGAAATTTATAAGTAGCAAAAATGGTATGTAACCATCCAAGCAAGCATTTTGATTTCAACTTTTTTTGCCTGTGTGTGTGTGCATATATGTATATGTGCATGTCTGTTTGTATGTTTATACCAAGGTGCACATGGGTGTCGTGCATGTGTGTGTGCTTGTTCATATCCAGGTGGGCCCATGTGTGTGAGTGAATGCATGTGCACATATATTGGGTGTGTGTGAAGGCCACAGGTCAAGGTCAGTGTCTTCCATAATTGCTCTCCACCTTATATATTGGGACAGTCACTGAACCTGGACCTTACCAATTCTGGTAGGCTAGCTAGCCTGCCTAGGGGATCCTCCTCCTCCCGCTCCCCAGTGCTGGGATTATAGGCTCACACTTCCGCAGCCTGCATTTAATGGGTGTTGTGGATCCAGACTCAATCTTCATGCTTTGGGCACAAGAGCCTCACCCACTGAGCCATTTTCATAGCTCCTGTTTGGCTCGACCCTTGATGTCATGCAGGGTCCACAGAATTGAAAGCCTAATGTCCTCAGCCTCAAGAGGCCGGCGTCTGCCTCCACCTCTGTCCTGCTGTGGATACCTAGGCAACCACCATCTGCAGGTGCCTCTCTTGCCATTTGTAAAGCAAATGTGCTTGGCCCACACAGTGAAGGGGCCTGGGAAAGGATGCCCAGAGGCCAGCCTGAGTCTCACTTCTCTGCACTTCACCTGGAAAGAGGGAGAGTGCAGTTCCTGCATCCTAGGGGTGGCTGACGGATACCAGTCATCCTCTCATGGGACCTGGTGTGGCATGTGACATGTGCAAAGGCCTGTTTCTGAGTAGCGTTGGAGAGGGACGTCTTCAGATCACAAGCCCATAACCATTTCTTCCTCTTGGGTGCTGTCCTGCTAGACAGAAGACCCAGCCCATCCCACAGGCCCTGGACTTCTTGGGTAAAGATCGTCTGCTCCAGGTTGGCCTTCCCTAAAAACCTGGCCCCTGCCTCACCTCACACTGTGCTTCTCCCTCAGGCCTTGTTGAAAATGGACTGCCAGGGCCTGGTAGTCAGGCTCATCCAGGACTTCGTGCTCCTGACCACAGCTGTGGAGGTGGCCCAGCGCTGGAGGGAGCTGGCCGAGAAGCTGGCCAAGGTCTCCAAGCAACAGATGGACGCTTACGAGTCTCCCCACCGTGACAGGAATGGGGTGGTGGACAGTGAGGTGAGTAGGGCACCTGTTCCTTGGTGGCTTCATTTCCTTGCCCCTCAGGCCCCTGGACCCGTGTACTTCTCGGAGGCTCAGACAAGGTAAAATACCTGTACCCAGCACAAGGTATGCCCCCACCAAGTAGAAGCAGTGAAAATGGTCTCACTGTTCTTCAGTTAGGAATTGTGGTGAAATTAGGGATATGAGCCGCCACACCCAGCATTAATTCTACTTTTAAATTACCTGCAGTAAGATGAGATGATGTGTACAGAGCCCTGGGTGTTTTGTCCTCAGCTAGGCTCAGTTTCTGGCGTCTAACTTCAGCAAAGGCCAGTGTGGTGGAGTCTTCCTCAGAGACTGTCCCCATGTTTGTGGAGGTGACCTTGGTATGCTTCCTGGAAGCCTCTCTAGGCTCACAGGACCAGGAAGCAGGAAGTCCAGGAATAAAGGACACCCTCTATTGGTGAGCGTTTTAATACTTGTCACAGGTAGAAACCAAGGAGAGTCCTGGCTGATTCTACAAACTCCGCCCTTTCTCTGACATAAGCCAGACCTCCAGCTGCTTCTCTGGGCACCTGTCACTCAGGAGTGTCCTAAGAGTGACAGGAAGCTCACAGCTCTCCGACCTGTCTTCTCACATCCCTTTTCTTTCCTGCATCTCCATCAGGCCATGTGGAAACCTGCCTATGACTTCTTACTCACCTGGAGCCACCAGATCGGGGACAGCTACCGTGACGTCATCCAGGAGCTGCACCTTGGTCTGGACAAGATGAAGAACCCCATCACTAAGCGCTGGAAGCACCTCACGGGGACTCTGATCCTGGTGAACTCCCTGGACATCCTGCGAGCAGCCGCCTTCAGCCCCGCCGACCATGACGACTTTGTGATCTGATCTGCAGCTTGGAGCCATTCCGTCCACCCTGGGGACTGTGCCATCCCCAGGGGACACAGGGATGGCTGCAGGGGACCAAGGACATCCGAACCCCTCTCCTCCATTCAGAGACACAGGGGATTTCCACTGCAGGCTATTGCCAGTGAAATTGCTTTCTATCATTTGAAGTGTACAGTTAATTTTAAAATTACTTTTTTTTCTTACAAAAGATTGGGAAGGGAACATGAGAAAGGTGGTATCTAATTTTTTAATGGACTCTAGTGGTTATTAAAAAACAAAACCTTAATAGCCAGATGCTGCCGATGTTGTCTGAAGCTCTGTTTAAATTATGTTACAGCTGTACATAGGTATTTAAAGGCCGAGGGTGTTCTGATCCCCAGCCACACTTTGCATCTCAACACCAGCGTGGAAAGACGCTGGCTCAGTCCTGGACCTTTCCACTCCCTTGTTACCTGTGGGAAGGCGAATCCAGTGGGCAGACTGGTTCTCAGTGGATGGCACAGTTGCCTATCCTCCCTGAGGTCACCCAAGGTCCCACCCCTCCTGACTTTTTCCCTGCTATAGGCAGCGACCATCACAGCCCATGTGACTCTGTGAGCTTGATGGGCAGTTGTGACCCACAGTGGTAGGTCACTGCCACTAAAATATTTCTCCCCACAGAGTAGAAGGCAGCCGGAGCTGGTGTTCTCCATCGTCTCTCTGTGTGGTACCACTCAAGGAAGGTGGCTCTCCTGTTATCTTCCTTGGGGCAGGGGCTCTCCCTGCTATCCCCTGTCTCCCCGTTGGCAGGAAGAAAATCTCAGCACCCAGCCAGAGTGGTCCCTGGTGGTCCCTGACTCTTCCTGTGTCCATCACAGAGCCTGTGTGTGGCCTCCCAAGCGATGTCACCCACTGGCATTGCCAAACGCCTATTTCAACTCACATTATTCCTTCTCTCCTGGTGTACCCATGTCTCCTTGGGATTAAATAACCCATGGAAAACTGGGCTTTGCACAGTACAAAGACTATCAGGGGAGCAATTTCTGAACATGGTCTTCCCACATGAAGTTGGGAACTTGGCCAGGGTTGATGTTGGAGACCTTTAGGCTTGTGTATCAGCCCAGCCTGCGCTCTGCTGACAAAGCTGCCATCCGCAAGTGCCTGGTGTTTGTGGCATTTGGGGAGGGAGCAGGTGACAGAACCCAAACCCTGAAGACCCGGGTAATGGGCAGGGCACAGGCTGTTTATCTGAGGGTTGTTGGACAGTTTCAGATCTAGTGTTCTTACACAGCTTTGAGGCATGTTGATTAGTTCGTTTAACCAATGTGTAACCCTGTGTTGGGCTGAAACGTTGTTATTAAGCTACTGATCCAGACACTGAAGACCAACAGACTAAAAAACAAATACTAGATGCTGAGCTGCAAGCACCCAATCACACAATTTCACATCCGCGTCGTCACAGGAATGACCTTAATTCTGCGTCTCCATTCTTCGCCTTCATTTTACCCAGAGATGATCTCTCACCTCTTTCCCCAAAGAAGAAACAAAACCAGTTGCACCTTAAACCACAGATATTTTTCCTCAGGGGCTTTCAATAGTTTCCTATGCAACATGTCTTGTAGCACAAATTAAATTCTACAAAAGTTGCAGTAAAGTTTCTTTGGATATTTTAACCTGCTCGGTGTGTGTGCATATGTGTTGTTTCTGTGCCCACCAGACTTCAAATCAAGCCGAAGTCAAACCTATTTGAAAGAATCTCAAGGCCTGTGTGAGGACATCTGTTCTCTTACTGTTCATGTAATTGCTCCCGAATAGTAACTTAGTCATCGCTCACCCAATGGGAGTCAGTGTTGCACAGGGCACCCAAAGGCAAGCAGGTCAGTGACTCACCTTGTTCCTGGTCTGCAGCACTAGCCCCCAGGATGGGTTTACGATGCAGCTGGTTCTGCTATGCCTGGAATTAACCTAACTTGCTGGTTGCAGTGAGCCCTGGAAACCTGCCCTAGGGGTAAGAGCATGGTGAGCAGGAGCTCTCTGGGGACTAACTCCAGCTAGAGGTGCTGGAGAGGAGCAGGCCGCATGGAGAGCCTGCTTGGGTGGTAGGACAGACCCAGGAACAGTGTCTACAGAGCCCGGCAGTGACACCTGGGGCAGCTGAGCAGGAAATGGACGGAGGCAGAGTACCCACGTGCCCGTGGCTCATGGGGGAGCAGAAGCCCTCCGTCTGCACTTGATCTTAGCCGAAAGGCCGAAAAGCCATGTGTCTGCGCTTAATGCTCCTTCTGGTTATTGGCTCTTGAATGATTCCCCAAGGTTCTCGAATCAAAATCTTGATCCTCAGCACAGTACTGAGGTGGTGGAGCCTTTCAGGGTGATGATGCCTGATGAGCTAGGTGAGGTCGTTCTTGATGGGAATTGTGGGACAGGACAGGCTGTTTTTCTTGCTTTTGCCCCCAGCCATGAGGTGAACAGGCCTCATCAGTTGTGGACTGAAACCCCCAAACTGAGTGTGAGTGCGAATAAACCTTTTCAACTCCTTGGTTGGTGATCTCTGGCGTTTGTTACAGTAAAAGACACCTGCTGAAAGAGACCTCTGTCCACACCTGCTGCTTGAGTCCTCACACCCATGCTGCAGTTGACCCTTAACTGATGTGTGACTCACAGGAAAGTCCAGGATGTTTTCTTCCAGCGCTGGGGAAAGGCCTCTATCACTGACGCACACCTCAGGCCAATGGCAGAGCCTCTACCCCACAGCAACCCCAGCTAGCAGAGCGTCACAAGCCAGCAGTGTGCCCCTCACAGTTTTGAGTCCAGAATGCAGGTGTCTAGGTCTTTCCTTGTAAGGACACCAGTCACTGACCTTACGTCCTACTGTCATGCAGGTGGCAGGTTAGGACTTAAGCATGTCTTTTGGACACAAGTGTGACCCTTCCCCACCCCAACCCATTCCAAGAAGCTCCTTTGAAGCTTGCAGCCCTTTGACATTGCTTTTGACACAAGTGTCATTGACAGGTAACACACAGGGTCAGGATTTCTAGCTGCTCTTTAGAAGCAAATACTCAGTAGAAAAGATGAGGTTGAAAAGAACTAGGCTCTCATTTCTAGTTTTCTTCACTCTCCATCTCCTACCCAGTATGAGTATTGTCATCTGGCAACAACATTTCAGGTTCAAGGCTTGATCCTGGGACCCTTTCCCATCAGCAATTACAAGATCAAGATCCCAGCAAACTAGAGATGGAACCACACACAACATCTTGGTTTTCCCACGACCAACTTCAAACGCTACAAATTCCATTTCATGTTCACTTCCTACTGTCTCTTATCTTTTCCATCTGGGGCACACAAGAGACTTATTTATCTGCACTCTGATTTACTGGGGATCAAACCCAGCCTTCACCATGCTAATCACTGTGCTGCATCCCCGGCCCCATTTTTTGGACCTGATACGACCCACCACACTGCCTCCCTCATTCCAAGAAGCTCCTTTAAATTTTAACATGGGTGTTACTTACTTGTCCAGGCTGACCTTGAACTCCCTCTGTAACCCTGGCAGGAACTTGTGAACTCCTGCCTCAGCTTTCTGAGTACCTGGCATTACGGGCCAACAACACCGGGCCTACCTTCAGGAGTCCCCAAGCTGTGACCCTCTCCTCCCCCGGCAGGCTGACACACTGAGCTCCTGATGACAAACAGCCTGTGTGAGCTCATCTCCGAACTGCAGGGTCTTGGTGAGTAAATGTTTACGGCATGAGGGGCTTGTCCTATGTGCAACAAAAACGCATTTCAGGCAAGCGCTTTAACCGCTGAGCCATCTCTCCAGCCCTAGAAACGCATTTCAGAATCTGAGATGGCTTTGGCTTTGGAGTAGATGATATGGGTGGGCTTCTTGCTGTGTTTACTACCAACATTAAAAAAAAAATGAAAACCTGTCCAGTGAACTCATCAAAAACAGATTTTAAGAGGTCAGGAAGAGAATGGCAGGGACAGAGTTGAGGAAGTGTGCACCAAGAACAGTGTGCTGATTAATGATTCTTTTTCTGGCTCCAGGAGAACCAGTTGAATCTGTGATGTACTATCATAAAATCTGTTGATTTATTAGATTGAATGAACTCACTTAGCTTTCTGTGCCATGGAAAGCACAGACATCTTGTAAGTATATAAATTCATGAAATAAAACCTGGGAAAGCAGTCTTTTACAAATGCTTTTTAAATTGTGATATAATGTGATCTTTATGCATTTAATAGCACCAGCTAGTAGGAGGTCAAACACCCAGTGATGGAGTGCTCGTCTGGACCAAACACCCAGTGATGGAGGGCTCGTCTGGACCAGACACACAGCCACAGAGGTCTCATGTGCACCAATCAACATGAAGGTGGAGGTGGCTTCCTCAACAGACACCCAACGCAGTGATGGGGCCTCCTCAGTTCCAAGTACTCAGCATAGTGATGGAGGTCTCCTCAGGACCAGACACTCCACATGGCAATGGTGTTAAGAGAGCTGCAAAGACATCCACGGCCATAAACGTCTGAGGATGTCTGTACCACGTCTCCAGGGTGTCTAATCCTTGCCTGCTTGAATTCCTGAAGGAAATGCTCAGAAGTTAGTGAAAATGAAAATGTCATTTTCCTCCTCATCCTGAAAGAAGCACACCTCCTACGAAAGCCAGTCGTCCACATCACTTCGTATCGTATCCTTGGAAAGTACACAACATACAATTTTTTTCACCTCAAAAGAAAGTTTCAAGGGAACGTAGAAACATTTGTGTGTCCATGAACCTACCAAAATGTGCAAGACCAAGTGCAAGTGGTACTCAACACCGACGCCGGCAGCTCAGCACGCTACCTGCCAGCTGCACTGTGGTTTAAATCCCCATAGGATAGCTGTGGGCTGGAAAAGATGGAGTTTGTGTTGCTAGAGAAAGAGCTAGGTGGGGAGTTGGGGAGACAGCTTGGTGGGTAAGAGCCCTTGCTGCCAGGCGTGAGGGCCTGAGGGGCCTGGTTCGTCCTGAATTCAGTCGCCAGCACCACGTAAACAGCTAGGTGCTGTCATGCAACCCTGTCCTGTAGAAACTGAGGGATCTCTGGGAGTTGCTGGTCAGCTCCTGGTTCAGTGAGAGTCCATCTCAAGAAAACAGGCAGCAGAGGAGGCACATGGTAGACTGGGGGAGGCACAATAGCACACATATGTGCATATACAGCATGTGTGTGCACACACACATGTACATACACAGCATGTGTGTGCGCACACACAAGGGAAGGGTGAAAACGGTATGGGATATGCTATGGTTTGGAATCCTCAAGGTTTTAGCAGTTAAACTAAATGTAGTGGTGCATGCCTCTAGTCCTAGCATTCAGAAGACTGTGGCAGGAGAATCACAAGTTCAAGGCCAGCCTAGGCACCATAGTAAAATCCTGTTTCAAAAAACCATTTTTAAAATTCAAGCATTGAAACCGAATGGCCAATGTGATGGTATTAATCACTGTTAAGAGGTGATTATGTCATGAGGCCTCCTTCCCTCAGAAACAGGATCGAGGCCCTCATAAAAGAAGTTTCATATAGCACTGACTCACTTGGCCTTCTGCTTGTGAGAACACAGCATTCACCCCCTCTGTGGATCATGGCGCTCAAGTCACCCAGGAAGCCGACACCAGACCGTCACCATATCTGAATCTGTTAGTGTTTGTTCGTATAGTCAGTCTCGGGTATTTTGTCACAGCAGCCCAAAGAGAATAAGACAGATGGGCAGCTAGGCCGGTGGTGAACAGCCTCCCTCATCAAAGCTAGTTGTCTGTGAGTGGGTTAGGGTTCAAGTGAGCACTGAGAGCACACTTGTTCTTGGAATAGGGAGCTTATTAGAGGCTCAGAGTGGTGGTTTTAGGAGAAGGGGAATGGGCAAGGAAAGTGGGAGAAGGCATGAATGGCTGCCAGCACGCACTGGTCCACCTGTGAGGTGGCACAGATCACTGGCACAGGGAAGGAGGAGGAGCAAGGAACGGGGAGGATGGAATTGGCAGTGGATTAGCAGGGGAGGGAAGCTGGCTGTGAGTCAGGAAGCAGGGAAGAGACAAGAGAGAGAATGAGAGCCATAGCTGCATGTCTAGGGAGAGGCGGAGACAGAGAGATACGGAGATGCAGTCAGAGATGGAGAAGAACACACCTCACATCAGGAAAGAGGGCCAGAGAGAGGGAGAATAATGTGTAATGGGGTGTTGGGGTTCAGGAAAGAGTCCTTGACCCCCAAACCCTGAGTTATGTCTGGTTTTCATCAAAGAATTGGGCAAACCAGACTGAGAAGGATAATTATTAAAACGTTACATTTATTGAGAGAAGAATGAAACCAAGGGAAGGAAAATGGATACAACCATGTTGTGATGGGCCTGGAAGAAACATAAAGGGGATTTAGAGAGGAAAGAGGAGAAAATGCAGAGAGCTCCTGCCACGCGGAGGCAGGAGGGGAGCCCATGTGGGAGTGCGGTGGGAGACTTAACCAGGACCTGGACGCTCAGGAGAAATGACCCGGCAGCCAAGAGAGCTTGCCTCCAGGTAAGCATCTATTTATAACCTTATTCAAGGTCTGGTGAGCAGAGTGAGAGCTGATTGGTCTGGGCTAGGACTGGCTAAGAAGAGGCAGCCATGAAGCCAAGTTAGGACCCAGCTTGACCAGCCATAGTGCCAGGATCAGATTTAAATTCTAGGAAAGGAGACCTCCCTCCCAGGAGGGGCTCAGGTTGTTCATGGAAAAACAGATCTAGGGAACTCCTTGAGTCAAGAGCTAAGGAGAGGAGACTACAAGGGCAGGCTGAACGCCATTCCTGCCTTCTTTACTTTTGGAGGCTCTGTCACCCTGACTGCCTCAAATACAACCTGGGCTTTTATGCCCATGCCATTGGGGGTGTGGCTACTTGCCCAAAGGAAGGAGGGCCTTAAAGAGGTGTGGGCTAATGTTTAGGGAAAGAGCCAGTTTGGCTGGATCTGTTGAGTTTTGGCCAGGTGGTAAGAGAGAGAGGGGGTTGGATAGGAGGCTCATAAATACAGAGCTATGGAGGATGTGGGAATCAGGACAGAGGCACCTCCACCTGCATTGGATTGGACAGGTGGCAGGTAGCCTCTGAGACTAAGGCCAGGTGTCAGGACTGGAGGCCCCAGGCATCAGTGAATGGGAAAGGAGGAAGTGGATGGATAGAGGCTGTGGGTGGGGAGGAGAGCTGAGGAGAACATGAATCTGAGGGGGAGGGCTGGTCTAGCACTTCAGCTCCAAATATAAAATTTAAGGCAGAGCTGAACTACTTCAGACTGGAGTGTAAAAGGCTCTGCAAGAAAGCCAGTGATAAGAAGCAATAAGTGCAATAGGATGTTGGCCCACCTCCAAGGCCTTTCCCATCTCACGCATCCCCTCCATCACACTAGCTATTAAGGGTAAGATTCAGCCACCTTCCTTTCTGCCACCACACCGACATATCCTGGAGCCACTTCTCTAGCTTTGTCCCCTCAGCTACTCATGGCCACCAGAAGACCCCTGAAATACCACTGGGTGTCCTCTCTGCTGATCTCCCTGCCTTCAGCACCCCCTTGTCGCAAGCAGTGCCAAAGGCCCCCAGTGCCTGCCTGCAGGTTACTGTGGCCCAGCCAGCTTCCCCTTTGCTCATAAATGAGAGAAATAGCAGCAACACACTGCGATTCTCCTCAAGCCACATTTGTGCAAATGTCTGAATCCTGAGATGCAGCCCTTCATTTCCTCCAGGTGCAGACATGTCTTTTGTTTGGGGGTGGATGGTAACAGGAGGCTGCAGCAGAGACAGCTGCTTCCATGCCTTACTTGGCATTGTAATCAGCTCTATGTTGCTGGGATGAACTTCCAAACCAGGCACTGTTTGCGGGAGGAATGGGATTTAGTTCAGTCTTACAGATCCGGGAGAAGTTCGGTGACAGTTAACTCCTTCAGACAAGTTCCATAGACCCCCATCCCTTGAGTGGGAGGTGTCTCTAACTAGAGTTCAAACCTAATCCTGAAACTGATTGGTCATGAAGGGAAGACACAGCTCTATCTGAGCCTGGGAAAATGTTTTACATAGGATCTTACACAGGATAACACCTCAAAAGCACCTGGGAGGATGTTTTACATACCTGAAGGATGCTGTCTCTGATCAGCCCCTTTTGAAAAGAGCTCTGCAGCCAGCCAGATCCACATTTATATGGTCACCTATTGTCCCTTGATAGACAGTCTCCTAAGGAGGCCCAGACCCAGGCAAACTTTACCTTTAAAAGAGCCTCCTGAGAGCTTTTCCACAGACATGACTTCAGACCCGATAGAAGTCTGTCCACTCTGCTCCTTGCTGAATAAAGGAATCCTTGTCTGGGTGTGCTCGAGTCAGGTGTACCTTCTGCCTCAGTTTTCTCACAGGTCAAAGATAGATCAACCAGCTGTCTCTCTGCTCACCTGGGACAGAGAATCCTCACTGAACAGAAAATTCTGTCTCTTCTCTTCCCTCACATGGTCTAGCAGAAGGATATTAGGTAAGGGCTGTGGTGAGGGGCTGGGGTTCTTTTCCACATGAACCTTCCCTTCTCATGATCTTTCCTTCTTCTGCTTGTTCAGCTGAGCAGCACAGATTTTGCTAAACCCTCTCCCACGTGCTCTCCCCACACTGGTGACTGGAGATCTCTGTAACTTCCCATTTTCTTTTAAATAAAGTCTCCCGCTATCCCTTATCCTCTGGTGGCCTATAATTTTAATTCTTTAACTTTATAGACAAGAGTCGAGTACTCCTGAAATTCTGAGGTGCCTTGGAATTAGTTGGGCACTCTCTAAGTTCTAACCCCCAGCTTCCCTGTTACAGTTCCATAATGGTGGAAGAGACTGGCTTCCTTTTACAGATCCAGAGAGGAGAAAAACCAAACCACAAACCCCACAAGCAAGCAAGCACCAACAGCCAAATAGCAGGAAACCCAGGCAGAGCTCAAGTACTTTGCATACCTTTCAGCTAAAGACAGATCTGCCCCAGTAATACCTTTTGACTAGACCCCAGGATCAACCCCTAGTGAGACCTCTTCCAGACAGGCAGCTGGAAATCCTAGTTTTTAAAAACAGAAACACCTGTGTCTGTTGGGAGACATACATTCAAACTAGCATACTTGGCAACCTGGAAGTTGGCGGAAGCAAACCCCACGCATCTTTCGGGACTTGGCTTGTGGGCCGTAGAAGAGAAGGCACAGCTGGCTGGCTGTGGCTCCCTGTACTTAAGAACATTTCTTCCTTCCTTTGAGGGTGGCCCGGATCCTGCCTTCTCTGTGCCTTGCACTTCTGTATTTGAAGCCCTCAACACACGAACTCTCAGCTTCCCTTGCAGTTAAATATAAATGTGTGGCCAGCCTCCACCCTGTGGAGCTCTGATTCAGAACCAGTGATGGCAGAAGGAGGTAAGCCAATTAGATGTGTCAAGCTTTCCCAAACGGTCAGGCTGGCCCCGCCACAGTCTCAGTGGGCACATGTGGCAGTGGAAGTTTGCCAGGTGCTCTGCAGGCCAGCCGCAATGGCACATTCCTCATCAGGACAGTTCTGAATACTTCCTGGCAGCTTAGCACTGGATGAGGGGCTTCCCTTGAAATACCCAGTCATCCTTTCAGAAGCCCCTTGTGAGAACAGTCAGCCTTCCTGGGTGCTGCTGCAGGTGCCCGAGCACCTTGACTTTGGGCTTGCTGGCCTCCCTCTATTTGGGTTTCAGCTCTGTGGGCATTTTTCCAGGCTAATGGCCCTTCCTTTCCCAAAGTCCTCTGCTTTTGCCACAAATATCACCCAGGGCTCTGTGTCACAGCAGGCTGGTAGCTTGGGGTAATTTTGAACTAGGCATACAGGATGTCACCATGCAATTGGTTCTCAGATGAACGACTGAATGACCCCTGCAGATGCTTCCTCTGGGGAAATGGAGACCAGGAATTGGTCCCCTAGAGCTTTGGGTATACCTGTTGGTACTCTTTCTTTTCATAAGCAAACATTAGTTTTGTAGGGAAAGACTATACAGTTTTCTAGAAAGTTCTGTGTCTGCTCGTTTCAGTTCGCTGGCCTTCCCGCTATACTATTACATATATTTAGCTCAGCTGCAGCTCACACTTTGGAATGACAAGTGCTTGCTTTAGTTTTCACACACCCACATATGTTTCTGCACTCCAAGTGCAAAAACCAAAAATTCAGCTCACACCCAGGGTGCAGATCAGCCCTGTAGGTGTGACTGGCAGGTGTGAATGCACTGGTAAACGTCTACAACCTTGGGTCAGTTCCATGTCCACCCTCCCGGAACACTGGCAGGACATCCAAACAAGCAGGAAGCGGGAAGAAGCAGGAGTGGGGGGGATGGTTGCCTGGCAACCCAGCATCACTGCCTGCCTTCCTGCCTGAGAGAACAGTGATCCTGAGGATGTAGTCTCTTTCACATTTGACTCTCAGCCTGGTTGAAATCAACAATGCAGGATGAGGAATTTATAGTAAAATCCACACCAACAAGTCAGCATAACAACTTGTGTTACCGAAATCACAAATGTTCTCACATGCAGGCGGATAAAAGCGCCCATGGAGGTGGACCCTTGGTACAGCCAGCCAATTCCCAGGAATATAATTACACGTTCAAACCCTCCCAGGAAAATCAGATTACAGTTCTCCAAGGCATTTGCACGGTGCCTTTATATATTCCTAATTATCACGTTCTCTATGTAACGGATGAGCTGAGAATTTAAAGGCACAGGAGGTGATGAATGTGTGTTGAGAGACTTGGGGCACTTGACCTAGTTAAAAATAATTCACACAGACCCTGGAGATTTATGTATGCTTCCTGGGACCTGGGAGAGAGCTATCAGCTTATAAATATTAGATTTCTCCAAAGTGCATAGAGATATTCTGATGGGTGATGTCGCCATGCCACACTCAGGCTACCTCAAGCTATCCAAACAAGATCAAATGTGCTTTGAGTTAAGACTGATACAGACGGCCCACGGAGGAGGATATCCAGCTAACTGGGGATGGGGAAGGGGGGCAACGGGGAATTGGGGATAACAACTCATGGTTGGCCCACTAAACAATGTAACTCATTATGGACAATAAAGAAAAATAAATAAATAAAAAATAAAAATAAAATAAAATAAAAAGAAATTCATACCTAATGAAAGGAACTCTGGGTTTCCATGATTGCTCCATATTTCCCAAATTTCTGCTTTCATTGCTTATTGGTGTATTTCCTTGAGAGATTTCCTTGAGAGAGACAGGGATTCTCCTGTTTCTGCTTCCTGCAGGACTGGGGTGACAGACATGTGCAGCCCCACCTGGCTGTTTACCTGGGTTCTGGGATTGAATACAGATGGTCTCAGGCCCTCATGCTTGCCTGACAGACCTTCACTTGCTGAGCTATGTCTGGTGTTGTTATTAATATGAATAATTTCAAGTAGTCTTCAAAATGTCATTCAAAGGTTTACAAAATGTTTGACCTTATTTAGGCCTTTTGCAAGTCAGGACTATAATATAATGGTGGAAATATAATCGTTATCTTGACTCTCCATATATTTTCTTCCACCCATAGCTTGTGAGAAGGCAGATTTGATTACCAGGCCTAGTAATCAGGAAAAGTGAAGAAATTCAACTGAGATCATTTTTTAAAATACAGTTGCTAGGGCTGGAGAGATGACTCCGTGGTTAAGGCGTTTGCCTGAAAAGCCTAACAACCAGGGTTCAATTCCCCAGTACCCAGGTAAAGCCAGATGCACAAAGTGGTACGTGTGTATCTGGAGGCTGTTTGCAGAGGTTAGAGGCCTTGGCACACCCATTCTCTCTCTCCCTGCCCCTTCTCCCTCTCTCTCTTTGGAAATAAAAATTAAATAATATATATTTTTAAATGCTGTTTGTGTAAATGTAGCCCATGGATTGCTTGAAAAAGATCCATCAGGATGCATCACAAATGCAGATTCCCAGGTTGACCGAGGCCCAAGTATCCATGTTTAGCTTTCTATCAGATGTATGGGACAAACTGAGTTTTCAGTCCATACAAAGACACTAGACAGGAAAACAGGAGCTAACTTTCGTTTCCGGGTGGGAGTCTGTGATTTCAGCCACTACAGACCTCTCTCCTCACTGTCCCCTTGCAACAACCACCTCCTCCAGAGCTTTTATTAAAATCCAAGCCAGGGGCTGGAGAGATGGCTCAGCGGTTAAGGTACTTGCCTCCAGTGCCTAAGGCCTCGGTTTAATTTTCCAGTACCCACATAAGCCAGACCCACAAGGTGGTGGCCTTGGTGCTCTCTCTCTCTCTCTCTCTCTCTCTCTCTCTCTCTCTCTCTCTCTCTCTCTCTGCTTGAAAATGAATAAATAAAATATTTAAAATAAAGTGCTAAGGCTTTAAAAAAAAATCCAAGCCATTGTGGCTGGCAGTTTTCTCTGATACAAAGTCTGAAGCTGGAACTTTAGGCTAACCCCACTAAGAGATTCCCACCCCTCCCCCTCTTATTAACAGACCTTACTCCCTTTGCTGGAAACTTCCAGAAGACCTTATGCACCAGGAACCAGGCCAGGGAAGGTGGAGAGAGGCTTCCCCTGTCTGGCTGTTTGCAGGAACCTTCAGTCTCTATAGCGACACTGGTGGGCAGATGGACTTTGCGTGTATTCAGTCCTTAGTTGGGACTTTGCAGGTACCTGCACACCTGGGACAGGCTCAGGGATCGTCATCAGTTTCTGGGAGAAAATAGCATGCATGTGAGATGTTCGTGTGTGTGTGTGTGTGTGTGTGTGTGTGCATGCGTGCACGTGTGTTCATGTATGCATGGGACCTTGCACAGGATCAAGGAGAGTTCTGAGACAGGCCTAGCTTCTCACCTTGGACAGTGTATGACTCCAGAAGCAGTCCTCCAACCAAGTTTTATTCCCAGGAACCCAGACTAATAATAAACACCCATCATAGTACCAGCCCTTCAGAAATGGAAGCTCATTTGATCCTAGTAGTGTCCTATGAGGCAAGCACAACTGTTATTTATGTTTCACAGATAAGAGACAGAGAAATTAAGGAAGCTTCCCAGGCTGACACAGCTAGGAAGTATGGAGCTGAGGTCCAAACTCAGGCAGCCTAGATCCCATTGAAATAGCCAATTCTTCCGTCAGGTTCTTGTCTCTCTGAAATGAAGAATGAAGCGGACAGACAGCAGTGAAGGATGAACAAGGATTTATTCATGTGAGAGTAAAACTCAAAACCAGCAGTGACACCTTGAACTCTCAGTGGTGGTGGGGTACCAACCAGATGGGATTGCAAGGATGTGTTGTAGGGATAAATCCTTGGTGGGTCTCAGGATGCTAGCCCAACAGTGTCCCTTGACTGGCTTTGTGGTGTCAGCCAAGAAGTTTCCTGTTGAGTATTATAGCTCCAAGCCCTTAGAGGGCTTTGGGATAGGAGCCAAAAGGGGTCTTACTGAAGCAGGAGCCAGAGTAATGGGTCTCAGAAGGCAGGAGCAATTATTCTCCTTCTGACAAGGAGTAAGATCCTGTGGTAGAGCCAAGTATTCCTACTAAACATCTTCCCTTGAGGCAGGTCCAGGGACCACAGCAGGTCTTCCTCCGACCAGCGACAGGCAAGTCTGATGTTGGAGAGGTTGTGCACAGGGCACTCTCGGCTCTGGATTGGCTGAGTGCATGCAAATCATGGGGAAAGCACAGGACCAATCAGGAGAGAACCAGCCAACCCTGGAAGGGAAAATGAATGAAAGCCCACCAAAAGATGATGCTTCCTTATTCCTTATTGCCATGGTGATGATGGCAGAGGAGTTTGGTGAGGCAGCTTGTGCCGGGGGCTTTGTGTTCCATCTGCCATCGACCTCGGGCTCCCATCACCACAGTCACTGCCAGGGGCCCCTTCTTCCCCTCTATCTGTGGCTCTGCCACTTTCCCCTGTCGAGTTACATACTCAAAGTGGCAAATAGCCTGCTCGCTTTGGCAGCACATATACTAAAGTTGGACCGATACAGAGAAGATTAGCATGGCCCCTGTGCAAGGATGACACACAAATTCGTGAAGCATTCCATATTTTTCTGATGGAGATTGTGTTTGTATTTTTCAGGATGCAGCAAGAGAGCTGGGGCCCATCTAACCCTACCAACCAACTGCAGGAAGAAAGCTGAGATCATGGCAAGAGATGAGCCACCACAGTCATATCGTGGAGGATCCATAGGGAACCCTGCAGAGAATGACGGGATGAACAAGGGACCCACAGCCACAGCCATTCAATCAACACAGGATAAGCCAGTGAGACAGAAACCAACGATTTTCGACACAAAGACCCCTACGCTCACAACATTTAAGCAGCCTTAATACTCATCCACCACGACTCAGGGAACTGAGCGGAAGAGGGGGCGGAAAGATTGTGAGAGCCATGGTGGGGGAGACTATTCAGAGACATGACACCCTTCAGTAACAACACACTTGGGCCAGGAGAACCAGGCTGAGTACTAGGCTATCCATGGTCCCCTGCCACAAGGACTGATCCAGACTGCCCAAGGAGGAGGAGGATATCCAGCTGATTGGGGATGGGGAGGGGGAGCATCGGGGAATTGGGGATAACAACTCATTGTTTGCCCACTAAATAATGTAACTCATTATGGACAATAAAAAACAAAGTGGCAAATAGCAAATGCTGTAATGTCTGATCTGTGGTGTCTTACAGTTGCTGAAGATAAGCAGACTGCCATAGGCCTTCGGCTTTAGTTTCCTTTGCTGGGTTGGCTTAAGTACCCTACATTCTCTTTAACTCTCTTTCTCTCTCTCTCTTTCTCTCTCTCTCTCTCTCTCTCTCTCTCTCTCTCTCTCTCTCTCTCTCTCTCTCTCTCTCTCTCTCTCTCTCTCTCTCTCTCTCTCTCTCTCTCTCTCTCTCTCTCTCTCATGCATTGTAAGGTTTGCCACAACATACTTACTGCCTGTTGATTGCAGAACAGTTATATGTGCTGCAATCAACAGGCATATGTTCAGCCCTAAAAAGGGAAGAGGCCAACCTCTTCTTACTGGGGTGAAAGGCTTTCTTAAGATACAGCAAAGGGAGAAAAGAGATGGTAAGCACACAACTCCCCCACGTATATTACCAGGAAAACCAGCGGACCAGCCAGAAGGCACTCTACAATGGCTCCAGAGCAATGACTAGGGGGCTGAGAGCAGCATTTTGAGGGACCCAGTTTCCATTGAAGCCCTCTGTGCTTCATCTCTCTCTGAGTCAGTGTTATTTCTATAATCTTACATGTATTGCAGGCAGCAATTTATGAAATGAGACCAATTTGGAATTGGCTCTAAGTACCCAAGAAATAGAACAAACACCTCAATTTGCAAAATTAAAGATCAAAGTATCTAATTTACATGTTGTTAATCAACAAAGCGGGCATATGTAGGCAGATAATCACAGCTGATTGAGTGCGTGGAGAACAAGATTTCTTCCCCAGCCAGGGTCCATGCGTGGGTTTTACAGGGTCTATGAAACCAAAAATGGTGGTGCGTATGTTTTAAGTTCATATGGCCCCTCTATTCTAAACAGGAGGCTCGTAGCTTTTCATAGTGTCTCACTCAGGCTCAGGATGCACAAAACCAGCCTAGAGCTGGGAGAGATGTCAGGATCAAGAGGGTCCACACTCCTTGAGGGTTTAACAGGTGCTAGAGAGGAGCAGGGCTGCAGATGTTGAGTCAAAGGCAGGTGTGGGCTGCCTGCACCCCTCTTACCCAGCCAGGTGTCTCGACAAATACACATGATCATTTCCGTGAGGGTCACCTCCACCGGTCACCATGGCTACATTGCCACGGAGGGCAGCAGTGAGAAAGGTCTCATTTTTCTCATCTAACAAGTTATCTGGGTGGAGAGTGGTAGGACCCAGCCTCCCATCCCTGGCTGCGTGCTCACCCACCCTTAGGATGTGGCTTTGTTCTATGGCTGAGGGGGCCACACACCCTCCAGGTGTTGGGTCCCCTTTCCAGGCAAGAGGACTAAAGAAACGAGGCCACCCACTAAGATTGGTTTTTCTCACAGGGAAACCGAGGACTTGGCCACAGTGGAACCTTGGCCTGGCTCTGTGGCTTTTCAACAGGCAGGGTTGTGCTACAGGCCATCTTGGGCTGTGAGAGAATCTGGGGAGTGGGGAGGAATATCCAAAATGTAACCACAAACCACGAGGTGTTCTGCTAGCTTGGAAACTGGAGTGGGGTGGAGGCAAGTTGTGTCTGCTGGGTGCTCGGGAGGGCATGTGTGGGTCTGGGTTTTGCCATATACTGGCAAGCACAGACTAGAGCACCCACTGGGCATCAAACCTGGCCTCTACCCCAGTGTGGAAGTGCAGCCAGAGGCCAGACCTCAACGACCTCACTCATGAGCGCTGGCACACAGAGTGGAAGACAGAGGCAGTTCCTGTCTGATTTTTGATGAAAGTCAACGACACATCTGAGACACTGCAAAGGACTCCTGGTGAAAGCAAGGGGTTTTATTTCTTTTATTTTTACTGTATTGAGTATTTATTGATTTTTCATTTACTTATTTAAGATCATGTCGCCCAAGCCTATCTCCAACTCCTGAGACCTCAAGCAATCCTCACCTCAGCCTCCTGAGTGCTGGGACTATACAGGTGTGAACTATCATAACCTAACACAAGACACACCATAATAAAACTGAGCTACAGGAAAATAATATGTACATTATATGCATCATATCTATATCAACTATGCTTGGTTCACTTGTAGACATAGCCAAAGTTCCAGTTCTCCAACCACAAGCAGGCCTCTATTCCAACCCCTTACAGCAAGAAGAACAAGGAGTCTTTATTGTTCCGATGCATTCTGGATGTCTCCTACCCAAGCACCTGAGGAAGTGTGGCTCTCATTAATGGGCTGGTCAGAAGCCTCAGGAAGAAGTCAGAATGAAGAGGAAGAGAGTGAGTCTCTCCCAAGTGACCAGATAGGTGTCTAGGGTTTGAGGAAGGGCTGTCCAAGCGGTTAAATCTCTGTTGACAGAATTCACGTCCCATGAAGTGGCTGACTTCTTGTTTCTGGGATGCTGTCTTAAGTTTACCATTCCTCTGGTGACAGCTCAGGGCTATTTTCCTGGTAAATGTGTGCAATGTGATATTTCACTTAACTGATAATGTTTTACCAAAAATTTTCTTTGTATGAAATAGGGTCAGCCAGCCTTGAATTCCAGTCTGTCTTCTTGTTTTGTCCTCCCTAGCACAGGAATTACAGGCACCTGCTACCAGCCTGGATCAGTTATTTTCAATATTAACAAGATAACTCTGGGGCTGGAGAGATGGCTCAGCGGTTAAGGCACTTGCCTCCAGTGGTCTAAGGCCCTGGCTTCAATTCCCTAGTACCCACATAAGCCAGACCCACAAGGTGGTGGCCCTGGTTCTCTCTCTCTCTCTTTCTCTCTCTCTCTCTCACTCTCTCTCTCTCTCTCTCTCTAACTCTCTTTTTTTCTCTCTGTAGCTCTCTGCTTGAAAATGAATAAATAAAATATTTTTAAAAAAAAGATAGCCCTGTTCCTTAGAAGCCTTCTGTGTTCTTCACATTAACTACAGACTTTTAATTTGGAAACCCTGCATCTTAAAGAGATGCTCTTGGACACTGTATCTTCTGAATTTGTGACAATGGAATGGCTCTCCCAAACACCGTGGAAATTGTCTAGCCTGGGATGCAACGTAGGGAGAGAAAATTTATTCAGTCCGTCCTTGGATAATTACCCATAGGCTAAGACGAAAGGTAAGATTTCTCAGGTTCTAACAGGAACTGAAAATACATGAATGAATGACTGCTTAGTCGTTCACAGAGCCCAGAGAAGAGCTGCCGGAAGGGCTTCTCTTTCTTGGTTGTACAAGATGGCATTTTTAAATCATCCAAAAAGCCTTTGATTCATGTTTCCCACACACCCGGAGGAATAGCTGTGAGCTGGCTGGAAAGCTGTTCATTCTGGGACATGTCTGTCCTTTCGGGAAGGTTCTGAACTTCAAGTTTCTTTACCATAAACATTCTTGTTTGCCACGGCTCTAAAATATCATAAAGTGGTATATGTCATGTACTATCCATCCATAGAATGTGTCGGGCTTTCTGTGAACACCTTGTGAAGCTTTAAAATGTTCCTGAGGGAGCTGCATCAATTAAAGAGTAAGAAATGCACCAGCCGTTCACTCTGCCGTGAAGTCAGCCCACGTGCATTTATGGGGTCTGGCGGAGCCCCAACCTCTGTGGGATAACGCAGGACTCAGAGGCATGTCCTTCGGCCTGCCTGTCTTCTAGCTCTACCACAGGACCTTGAGGGGATCAAGAGATCAGTGCCACGGTCACATTTGAGAAAAAAGCATGCCGGGAATCCCACCCACCCTGGCGCATACAAGGTGGGCTTACCTTCCATGGAGAGAGCTCCCACCCTTCCACTGGCCTTGGTCAAGTCATGCCCACTTGTGAAACCCTGCTAGTTCCGTGAAAAGCGACCTCACTTCTTGAGTTCTCCACCTTCATGGTGTCTACCTTTCAGCAAGAGTGGGTGAGACCCCATCTGGCTATGCCTTTATCTCATCCCTGGTGGCCAGTATTGGTGACAGGGATGGGCAGATGAACCATGGTGACAGGTAGGGCATGAACAGAAGGGAAGAGAAGGGGAAGGAAGGGCTAGGGATGTAGCTTAGTCGTTGGTAGATGCTTGCCTAGCATGCAGAAAGCTCTGGATCAATCTTCAGCCCTGCCTTAACTGGACATGGTGGTGCGTGCCTATAATCCCAGCACTCTAGAGTTGCGGGCAGGAGGATCAGACGTTCAAGGTCATCCTCAACTACATAGTGAATAGGAATCAGACTGGGTTACATGAGACCCAGTCTCAAAAAGGCAGGGAGTGAGCTGGAGAGCTGGCTCAGCAGTCAAAGGTGCTTGTTTGCAAAGCCTGATGGCTGGGGTTCAGTTCCCAGTGCCCATGTAAAGCCAGATGCACAAGGTGGTACATACATCTGGAGTCTGTATGCAGTGGCAGGAAGCCCTGGTGTGTCCATTCTCATTCTCTCTCTCTTGCTTTCTCTCCTTGCAAATGAATAAAGAAAAATATTTTTAAGGGATGGAGAGATGGCTCAGCAGTTATGACGCTTGCCTGCAAAGCCTAAGGACCCTGGTTCAGATCCTCAGTACCCACATAAAGCCAGATGCACAAGGTGGCACATAGATCTGGAGTTCATTTGCAGTGGCTGGAAGCCCTGGCACCCCCAATCTCTATCTGCTGCTCTCTCTTTCTCTCTTTCTCCCAAATAAATAAAAGAATATATATATATATGTGCATATATACATAGTATTATTTTCAAGGCAGGGAGTAAGGTTGAGGGGAGAGATAGGAAAGGGAGCGAGGGGCACGTGACTCTGTCATCCAAGTTCTCATAAGGTGTGACAAGGCCTCAGAGCTCAGAATGAAATCTGATGACCGTGTTTACCAACACGAGCAGCTGGCTGTGGCCAGTGCTGGCAGGAGACTCCCCTCCTCAGAGAACTTAGCTGCCCTTGCATTCTGGCCACTCTTCATAATGTCCCTTTTAAGCCATCTTTGGCTATGCTTAGGGCTGCTTAAAAGAACAAAACTGCCACCATATTTTATAAAACCATTTCGGACCCCAGACTTGAATGTACGGGGAATGGAAAACTGCCCGCAGACGTCTGCTTCAGGCATCATTACCAGCTAGCTTTATAGCCCAACTCCATCAAAACGAAGGGTTGCCATGGACCCCAAGGAGTGCAGCACTCTGTTTAGTCTCCTGGGAAGATTTATGGCCTTTGGCGGCATTTCCTATATTTTGCTCTGCAAGAACTACAACAAAAAAATTACTCATGGCTGCATTTTCTTCCTGAGTTATGTATACATTATCTAGAGCCAAATGAAGACAGAGGAGTCAACCGAAACCTCACCTAAAGAGAAACCGTTTGATCGTTTGTACTGGACCAGAAGCCAGGGATTCCTGGGCTCAGTGTTGCTGGCAGAGTCGGCCCTTGGGAGACGTGAACACACCTCTTCATCCCAGGTAGGGCTTAGGCGACAGACCCAAGTGCAATTGCACCGATACCAATGAGTTTAATGGAGTTACTTACAGAGCAGGTTGAGGGGGTGCTTATAGGAATGTGGAGTCCCCAAGCAGGCCACCAAGAAGTCTCATCCCAGCATGGGTGACCCCCCCATAGCTTCCTGGAGCCTCCTATGTCAGGGTTGCTCTTCCCTCAGTCTCAGGGTGACGGCTCACTTGGAGAGCCTGGAGACCCCAAAGCAGCCCACCAAGAAGTCTTACCCAGCCCGGGCAACCTCCCCACCCAGAGCCGCTGGGTTAGTTAGAGCTTCATTCTGCCTCTCTGACCCACTGGGCACTCTATCCCTGCTGAGACTACAAGACCACCTGTGTCATTGCAGACAGCTGGCCCAGGGGATGCCTGAGATGGCAGGTGGGGGTCTGATGACCCTCCCCACACCTTCCTTCTATGAGGACATGCCAACGGGCCCAGTTTCAAGAGTTTCTACTGAGTTGTCCCAGCCACTTTTGATAAAGAGTAAGAGTTACGTACTGTTGTCACTAGGGAGGACTTTGCCATATAATAGGCCGTGCTGGCCTGAGCCTCCCCCACCCTGAAGGCAGATGGGACCTCATGCCTACCATCTGCTCTCCTGCACCCAAGGGAGCTGCCTTGTGCAAGCCCCAAGGGGCCTGAGGAAGTGAGCAGAGTAGCAGTGTTCGTCACAGAAAACCCCTGGGACTCTGCTGTCCTTCTCTCTGTCTTCTTTCTCTGTTCTTAAATAGACCTTTTGTCTGGAACTCTTAGTAAAAGTGGTTTGATACCAACTCTATCTGGCTAAGTGGTTCTTCAACATCCGAAGCCTGTCATGGAGACGCTCTAAGTCGTGTGACTCAGAGTCCAGGCTGAGTCTGTGTGGGTCCTGGGGTGTCTTCTGGCCCTGCTGGGATTTTTCTCTATGGGCCTGCAGCTCACTTGCTTTTTGTTTGTTTTGGTTTTTTGAGGTAAGGTCTCCCTCTCGCCCAGGCTGACCTGGAATTCACTGTGGAGTCTCAGGCTGGCCTTGAACTCATGGCAGTCCTCCTACCTCTGCCTCCTTAGTGCTGGGATTGAACACGTGCGCCACCATGACCCTCCTCCCTGCATCTTCTTGCTCTTTATTCTAAGGGTTGACTTTCCCTTTGAAGTCTTTCTGGTCTGTGTGAGCACATTTCCTTCCCTCTGCTAGTGTGTTGTGTTTTGTTTTTCCCTGTGTTTCTGTCTTTTCCACCCTGCAGAGCAGCGATCATGTCTTCTTTCATGTCCTCAGACTGGCTGGAAAACATTAATGGTTGTCAGGACCTCATTTCTTCCTCGGCTCACTTAGTAGAAGCTTCTAGACCGATGCAACGCTTTTTTTCTTTTCAAAGTAATTGTAGAGTTGGAGCTTGCCTCCAGTCTCGGGTGTGATCAGCACTTGCTTGCCGTGACAGGTAAAACCCTGGGCAAGACCCGGGAACCAGCAGTTTTCAGACCTGAAGGCAAGTTAGGGAAGGGTTTTGAGAGGAGCGCAGATGGAGTGATGTCAGGATGGGTGTGGGTTCTGCCTTCTGGTCCACAGCTCACAGTGAGAGAGCGTTCCAGAAGGCCCCACGAGGTGAGGCCCAGAAGGGAGCAGAGGGAGCTAGAGGTGCCCATGGGTGTGGGCTCAGTGGGTAAAAATTCTTGCTGTGCTAGCACGATTCCCAGCACCCATGTAAAGAGGGGATGTGCCATGCGTGCGTGACCCTGGCACTGAGGAGGGAGGCAGAGACAGGAGGATTGCTTGGATTTGCCAGTCCGCCAGTCTACGTGAAAACAGTGCAAGCTCCAGGATAAGTGAGAAATAGCAGAAGAGAGATAGAGGAGAGCATCCAACATCCTGGTGTGTCATGCAAGCACTTGGGGTGCACACACACACCCCCAAAATAATAAAAATCAATAAAAGAGGTGTCTTTGCATTTCTGTGACACTGAGGTCATACTGTGCTGGTCAGCCAAGGTCAGGAAGGAGCTCCAGTCAATAAACTGGGCTGTTGCTAGAGCTCACATGGTTCTGACCAGTCAGGTGGGGAGACCTCATGGAGCACATAGGACATTCGGAAAAGTGCCGGGAAAGGTCACGCCTTGGTCTCTGGACCAAACCGTGCCAGGCTCAGAGGCTGTTCTGCCCTGGCCCTCAAAAACGTTAAGACAAGTCTCAACAAGATCACCTGATTCGAATAGAATTTTCCTGCCAGCCACAAATGCTGAGTCACACTACCTGAAGGAATATAGATGCTCGGCAGAGATACTCACTGCCCCGTACCAAACGGGGCAAGCAGCCAGGACCAAAAAGAGCCATAAGGAAAAAACCAGAAATGGTGTAGAGGATGGAGTAATGGTGGATTCAGCCAGGAGGGACGTTACAAGCAGCCACTATAAACGTGCTTGTCATGAACTAGACCTTTATGCCCCACCCCACCACCCTCAGATATAGTCCAACCAGAACCCCATTGTGATGGAATTGGCAGGTGAGGCCTTTGGCAAGCAACTAGGTCATGAGGGTAAAAGCAATGAATGGGGTTGTTGACCTTACTGGAAGAGGCAGACAGCACCCAGCCCTGCTGGCCTGGAGGAGGGTAAGGAAGGCAGCTGTCTGTGGACCTGGAAGCTTCTCTCCTCAGACAATGGATCTGTCGGGGGTCTTGGGCCACCAGCCTCCAAACTATGAGGATTAATTGTCTTGTGTTCAGAGGTACCATGACCCAGACTGTGGGAAACAATGCTAAGAATTCCACAGAAAACAATAACAGTGAGGGAAGAAACAGAAAATAGAGTAGGAATAGAACAGAATACAGTTGGAAGAGAAAATAGAACCAAAGAAAAAACAGCTCTCACTGGGTGGGTGACAGGTTTGCAGTCAGAGGAGATGAGGGAAGGGATCAGCGGACCTGTAGGATATAGCAGTCGGAACAACCCGAACTGAGACCAGACAGGAAAGAGACTCTGAGAAAAGAGAAAATATCATAGTGAGCCATAGGCTAATGCCAAGTAGTTCAGTGTACACACAGCCAGAGCCCCAGCACAGGGGGTCCCTGTGAGGAGGTGGGGCAGAAAAGCATGTGAGGAAATGATGGCTGGGATGGTCTCAACCCTGATGAAATTCTCACATCCATTTGTGTCTACACATTTGTTTGAACAAATGCTTTCACCTCTCGGACAAACACTTCAGGATGGAATTGTGGGTGTTGAGGGTTCTGATTCCAGGACTTTTTTCTTCCAATCCTGTTTTCTTGGCTGCCCTGTATATGGCTTATGGAGCAGATACAGTCTACACAATCAAGCATGCCAGTCTCAGTCAATAATCCCTTGGTGAAAGGATATAGAAAAAACAGCCTCAGTTTCCCCTCCTCATCAACAGAACAAGTGTAGAATCCCCATCACTGTATCAGCTATATGGGAATTTTCCCAACCAGCACCCAACTTTCTAGGGAACATCAGCACAGTGTCCTTAAACCCAATTCAACCCGACACTGTCTACCTGGTGGGAGGTGTCAGATGCAAAAGGTTGATGGGCCAGTCCCACAACACTGTCCCTCGATCAGGGAGAAGGTCACCAGTGCAGAGCTTCTGTCTGTCCAGATATGACAGGTGCTCACATTCCCCCATCTGGTCTGTTAGAGCTGCTCAGAGAATCTGGGGAACACTGGCTTCTGATAAAGGATCCGCATATGGCATGATCGAGAGGCAATCTGCAAACGTGCTAGGAAATGGAGGTTGAAGGTATCAGCTCTCTAAAGCTGCCTTGGGCTTTCCTGCGTCCAGCTCTGCATTCGTTATTTTTGTCATTACTGTGACAAAAGCAACTTAAGGAAGGAAAGGCCTGCTTGGGCTCAGTTGAGGGTACAGTCCATTGTGGTGGGGAGTCAAGGGGGCAGTCGTGGGAGGCAGCCAGTCACATTGCAATAGCACCCAGGAAGCAGAGGGATGAATGCTGGTGTCTCCTCTCTTTCTCCCTTTTATTCTGTCGGGGACCCCAACCCACAGAACAGTGCTGCCTGCAGTCAGAGTGGGTCTTCCCTCTTTGGTTAAACTTTTCCTGGAAACACCCCATAGGCACCCCCCGAGGTATGTTTCCATGGTGATTCTAAAGCTTGTCAAGTTGGTAATGAAGATGAACCATCACAAGCCCCTTCTACAGCCATCGGGGGCTGCCAGCCACCAGGCACCCACCACCATGCAAGACCCACCCTTGTCACTCCAGAGACCAGGAGAGTTTGCAGCTGGGTCAGGAACCAAGACTGTAGACTCCATGTTAGTCCACAGTGACTATCACAGTGGATTTGAGACAGATCAGTCATGTCACATGGTCAGGAGTGGCTGAAAATATCTGCAAAAACAAAGCATCTTATTCAGCCGAAAGGCAGGAGATCCTGACAGGACTCGGTAAGGACTGGACACAGAACCAAGAAGCCCTCAGGAGCCCAGACATCTGTGATGTCATGGCATGTCTTCTGATCAGTCAACCTGCTGCCCTCTTCCCTCCTTCCTGTGACCCAGCACTTCCGGCTTGGCCATTCTCTGGTGGTGGTCCAGCCTCAAAACCCACAGCAGGCTCAGCTTTGTCTTCTGGGCTTGGTGGCCACAGATTTGGGGAAAGAACATGATGGTCTCAAGTTACTTTAGCTGTCACTCACTCTAACTCAATTAGAGATTGGGGGGGTAGCTAACTGCCACCAGGCGCCATGCCAGGAGTTTGGGTCATTTAGCCTAAGCATGATAAATTGTTGGGGGGGAAAAAAAAGAGATTCAAATTCAATCTTATTAAAGTGAATTATAAGACACAGACATTTAGAAAGACCCCTGTCTCTGAGGAAATGAGTAGGAGTAAAGGTAGTCCCTGAATGGTATTTAGATCACAGTCAATTTGGTTCCGAATTGATTTTGCCTCCTGAAGGACTCAGATGATTCTGGAATGTTCCTGCTTAGGAGTTTTGTTGAGATTTAGCTCACAGATCAATGGCTTTAATAGTCATTGAGATGAGTGACCATCACCATGAATAATTCTAGAACATTTTTATACGAAGTCCCCTAAAATGTTAGCTGTTACATTGCATTCTTACAGTCCCCTGCCCCCAACCCCACCCCCAGAAACCACTAATCTATTTTCTGTCTCCAGAGAAAAGTTCTGGTCATGTTATATGAATGGCATCAGATTATGTGATCTTTGGGGACTGGTTTATGTCACTTTTAAACATTCATCCAGGTTGTAGCATTGGGTGTCGTCAGCATTTCTGTATTCGTTGCTTTTCTCGTTGCTGTAAACATATAACTGACAAGAAGTGACTTGAGTCAGGAAGGGCCTAATTTTGTCCCCCTGTTGGCATGCAGTCCATCATGGTGAAGGCATGGAGGCAGGACACCAAAGAGAAGCATCATTCCCTCACTCCACAGGCCCCTCATTTTCACTAAGGGCACCAGGGTCTCCTCAAGGACACAAGCCATAAACCGCCTGTATTTCAAGAAACTTCTTGCACCTCAGCGCTCATGTCGAGGTTCCATGTCAGCACCCTGAGCTAGCCCTGCTCTCAACTTAACTGGATATTCGATAAATTAAAGAAAAACTATCAGGCTGGAGACATGGCTCCATAATTAAGGCTCTTGCCTGCAAAGCCCAACAACCTGGGTTCAACTCCCCAGTACCTACATAAAGCCAGATGCAGAGTGGCGCATGCGTGGTTTGCATCAGCTGGAGGCCCTGGTGTGCCCATTCACACACACACACACACACACACACACACACACACACACACACACACACCTCCCTCTCTTTGCAAGTAAATCAATAATTTTTTAAATTCTACTCCAGGAGCCTTTAATAATATTTCCTCAATCACAGTACGTGCTCGCTGTAGGTAATTTACAAATATGCAAAGATAAAAGTTTTAAGTGACATAAACTTTCCTTCTCTTGAGAAACCAATCCACCGTGGACCATAACTGTGGAGCATATATTTGCAAGTAACTGCTAAGGAAAGATCCTGCCTTCCCTGCCTTCAGTCCCACCATCCTGAAGTGTGAGCTGGACCGTTCCAGAGTCTTCCCATGGATGGAACCAACAAGGGACTTTGGTGGCTTATTTCCAACTGTGCTCCCGCTTCCCCTCCTCCACCTGTCCTCCTCCACCTCTGCTCCTGAGCACGCTGAGCTGAGGTACATCTCCTCACACCTGCACAAACTCAGGAGAACTATAAAACTACAGTTTTCATCTTTTAATAGGAAAAAATAAGACATGCACAAAAATATAGAAATGATCTCATGAGCTTCAAGTACTTCCAATGAATTCTACTACAACAATTCCTCACAGTCTGTTCTTGACATTTCATCGATCTCCTAACACTGGGCTTTTTGTTTGTAAGGGATTAAAGTTTACACACCCACCACTGTCACATCGAAACATTAGTAACAATTCCTTAGTGTCACCTACTATCCAATCTTTGTTCATTTTCCCCCTGATTGCTTCAAAAGTGTCATTTCATGGTTCATTTACTCTGATCATTGCTTTCTGCTCTTACGTCTCTCAGCTCTCTGTGATCTCAGTAGTCACCCCCACCTCTGGCTTTTCCTTGGCAGTAATTGGTTAGGAACAATTTGGTCATTTCCGGGTCCTTTGTCACCCACCAGATTTGGCTGGATGGATGGCTGGGGATGATTTTAGGCTTGTTCTGTCCACCATGTGTCCTGTGGTGAACCTAGAAAGCCATGAAAACTTGGGCTCAGTGACAGATGGCATGTCTCACAGATGGCTTTGTGACCTTCCTACTGCACGTTGTCAGGAGACACAATGTTTGGCTCTCATACCTTTGCTGGCTCTGTGTTACAGTCAGCTCCATGTTGCTGGGAAGAACATCCAACCAGACAGTTTTAGGGGGGAAGAGGTTTATTTCAGCTTACAAACCAGGGGAAATGCCATCAATGAAGGAGGCTGCT